>WAAF01018281.1:515874-721669 GCA_013400475.1 Tricholaema leucomelas
GCCAGGATGCCACTGGCTCTCTTGGCCACCTGGGCACACTGCTGGCTCATGTTCAGGCAGGTATCAATCAGCACCCCCAGATCCCTCTCTGTCTGGCTGCTTTCCAGCCACTCCGACCCCAGCCTGTATCTCTGCATGGGGTTGTTGTGGCCAAAGTGCAGCACCCTGCACTTGGAGCTATTGAATGCCATCCCATTGCACTCTGCCCATCTGTCCAGGCGGTCAAGGTCTCGCTGCAGAGCCCTTCTGCCCTCCAACTCAGTCACATCTGCCCCCAGCTTAGTGTCATCTGCAAACTTGCTGATGACTGACTCGATGCCCTCATCCAGACCATCTATGAAGATGTTAAAGAGGATGGGGCCCAGCACTGATCCCTGAGGGACACCACTAGTGACCGGCCGCCAGCTGGATGTGGCACCATTCACCACCACTCAGAGTGTGGACAGAATGCTGTGTCTGTGCAGTGACAGGGTAAGACAAATAATAATTTCCCAGCCTGTTCTAGAGATTAAAATAATATTATCAAACATTTAGTATTATGAAAGTAGAGCCCCATCATACAAGCTATTCTGTACCTGAATAGCCTAAAAACCACTGGTGTTATGTGCTTCCACAAACAAGTTCCTTGTGCATTACAGAAAATTCACATTCATTTTTCTCAAAAAAGTATTTTTCCAGAGGAAAAAAAGAGGTTAAGCTTTTTGTGCTTGTTTGTGGTAGGTTTTTGTTTGTTTGGTGTCTCCCTCCAACATTTATTTATATATATGCTAGAAAAAACGAGTTGCCAGGTGGAGACCCACACTCAGACTTGTGGATAATTCTAAGGAGAATTAGTATGTATTTATATTTTGAGATTCCTTAGCTCTGTCCGAGTTTAACATTTTTATTCTTAAAGTATTTATTTTTAAAATCATTTTAGTTACTTTAAAACACATTCACCAGGGAAGTACGCTCATTTTTTTTTTAAACTAGAACAGCACAAATAGTATCTTCATAATATAATGCCTACAATATTAAGGCTTAAGCTATAATAAGCACAATGCTTCTTCAAATTCCTCCATCTAAAAAGATGTAAAAGGAAGATAATTTCCTTTATTCAAGCCTCTCAAACTAGGAAAGAAAGAGAGAGGAGACAGATACTGCTCTTTGTAGTACTGCTTACATCTAAAGGCTAATCATAAAGTGTAGTGCTGCTCTTAAATGTTTCCAAATGTAAGAGAGAGATGCATTCAGATCTGGCTCATAAATGGACTATTCTAGTTAAAACTTGAGAAATGAATTCCTGGCTCTGCTTTTTTACTGAGAAAGAAAACATAGTGGCCCTCTGGGGCAAAATCTTTAAAGATTTTCAATGAGATTTATGTGGCAGAAAGAGCTCTCAAAGACAAATCAATATAACTAAGTACAGCACTCTCATACAATCACGCTGATCAGGAAAACTGGCTGCATCATCAGAAGGCTGTCATTTTCTCACTTGTATTGTGTGAGATTGCCTAAGGTTTCTCACAACATTGAAACTAAATCCTCTGCTTGACAGCATCCAGTGACAACAAGGGGTTCAGGGTGAAGGAGCTCATGGGTTCCAATACACATTTTCTTACAGACTCAAGACTCCTATTCCCTGGCACCATATTGCCAGCACAGGCACATTCTCAGATTGCAGCTGCTCCCCTGTTAGATAATCTTGATAAATACGGGCTCAGAGATTGCAAGGAAAATACATTCTTGCACTTTTTATACATGAAACCTAATAATTCTGTTTGCAAGAACAGAAAAACAATGCCTTATCTTGAATTGCTAAACACAATGCTTCCAATTGTCAGTTCGTCACTCTCTTCATCAGACGACCTGACTGTGTGGTGCCTTTTTGCTTGGCTCCTTCTACTTTGTATTAATTCTCACTGCATGGCCCCTTGGCATCACCCTAAGTTTTGTTTTGCTGCTGTTAGGCACTTTCATGTTGGTACTGCTAAGGAAATGGGTAAGGCAGGGCTCTACTGTTCTCAGCACAGCCCAGAGAAAATGGCAGTTTCCACTCCAACAAATTCACCAAGAACAGGTATTCCTTCAGACATTTGCTACATGTGTAACCCAGTAAAATCAGGAAATTAAGGATTGAGAACTCTGCCTAGTCACTTCTGAAAATCCTGTGAGACATCTACATACAGAACAATGTGGTCTGGCCTGTCTTAAATGGGAAAGCATGCTGCTGCTGAGTATTATTAAAAGCACAAAACTGTGATGAAACAGAGATTGTTATAGAGCATTTTTTGTAGAGATGTCCCTCAGAGCATAGCACGGTCCAGGCTGGAAGTGATCTGTAAGGGTCATCTAGACCAATTTCCCCCTTACAGTCAGCAGGGGCATCCTCAACTAGATCAAGATGCCCAGAGCCCTATCTGGCCTCACTGATCCATCTCCAGGGATGGGCCCTCAACTACCTCCCAAGGCAACCTGTTCAAGTATTTCACCACCCTCATGGTAAAGAACTTGTTCCTAACATCCACTTAAATATGCTCTTCTCTGTTTTGAAGCCATTGTCCCTCACCCTATCACTGCAAGCCTTTGCAAACAGTCTCTCTCCAGCCTTCTTGTAGCCCCCTTCAGGTACTGGAAGGCTGCTATTACGTCTCCCTGCTCACCAAGCTGAACAACCCCAGATCCCTCAGCTGTCTCTGTATCAGAGGTGCTCCAACCCCCTGATCATTTTCACAGCCCTCTTGTGGACTTGCTCCATCAGGTCCATATCGCTTCCTATATTGAGGGCTCCAGACCTGGACGCAGTACTCCTAAATGAGATCTCACCAGAGCGAAGTGGCAGAATCACATCTCTGAGTCTGTTGGCAACGCATCTTTTGACACGGCGCAGGATGTGATTTGCCTTCTGGGTTGCAAGCGCACCTTGACTGCTCATGTCGAGCTTCTTAAGGTTAGCAGTGCCCTAGGTTAACACAGGCTGCTCTCACAAGCCTCTCCATCCCCCTGCCCCGACAGTGTGAAAAAAGGGCTCAGGAAGCAGAGATGTTAAAGACCTTTCACTCATCTATTGCAGGGCTATCAGATTATACAAAAGAAAACAGGAAAAGCAACACCCGCCTAAGAAGCAGCAAGGGAAATGGAGAGAACTAAATTCATGCAAACCAAAAAATCAGAACAAAAGGGCCACACCCCTGCCTGGAAGCTGGGGAAGAAACCACGAGAATCCAGAACAGGGAACTTCACAAGCTATAGAATATACTTCAAGTACCGTAAGCCCGGGCAACCCCTTCCTGTCACACAGTGAGTATGATGGTGTTGAGTACGATGGTGTAGGATAGGCAATGTGTCACTGACGGGGGGGAGACTGTGTGGGGTAGCCCCAACCCTTCTAGTGGGACCCATCAGCTTAAACCAACACACTTAGATATCTGGAAAAAGATTACATGTAAAATTAGTCAAAATGCTTAGCTGTACTGATGTTAAATAGAACTGGAGAGCATACAAATTAGGGGAAAAAAGAACAACAAAAAAAAAGTAACTGAAAAGAGCAACAGAGAGGTAAAGAAAACTCAGGAGAAAAATGAACATTGCCCGTAAATATCTTTGAGGTAACACAACAAATGAAGGAAATTAAATGAAGTCTCAGAAGAAAACAGAAAAAGAAAAGATGGCCATAAGCAAAGGAAGGGAACATTTAGGATAAACATGAGCTAAAATCTGAGAATAATTAGGCTAGTGAAAAATTCAAAGGTAGCTGAGATACACTTAATGCATATATTTAAGAACACTGGTCCAAGGATAAAATTATGATGAGTCTTCCCTGGCACCCTGTACATGATTTTTCTCCACAATGGTCTGCTCAACTTCACATTGGCAGCATTCAAATTCCATTACTTGCAACATAACTGCTTGTTAGTAATTATTTCTGTGACATCAGTGCTATTCTTTTTATCTTATTTGACTTCTCATGTGTTAAACTTCAGTCACTGCATCTCCACAGCTCATCATTTTGTGCCCTTTCCACCCAGCTCCTTCAATAGCTATACAGGCATAGATGCTTCTTTTGCAGTAAGCACTGATTTGACTGTATATTCCTTCAACTGCATTTGCTTCAAGCATTTTGATTTCTGTCATGTTTCAAGAGAGCCTGGAGCTCTTCAGGTGTAAGTGGTAACTGCTAAAAGCTATGCAAATGGACGACCCTTGTTGAACATGGGGGTGGTTTTCAATAGGTTTTTTCTCTCTCGAGACATCTGTTTTTCACTAAGTACATTATGATTTAGTACACAGCATAGATGTAGTTTTATCGGCAATACCTCCTTGATATTTTGACAAACTGTAAATTCATGCTTTTAAAGTCCCAGTTACTCACATGCCAAGGTTGCATTTCAAGGTTTAACTTCCATCTCAATATAGAAGATTATTAAAGTCAAGGGAAGGACCCCTATTAACTAAGATGAGTTTACAATGAGACCTTATTCTTCTATTGAAGTTTAAACAGCCCAGAACATAAAATTTGCCATTGGGATCCTTTACCATGCAGTCAGTACAATAGCTTCCACTTCTTTTATCACAGATGGCATTCTAATTCAATAGCCTGTTTTAAGTCCTCACACAATTCTCCATATCTTTGTAAACAAGTGTTGAAAATCACCTAACAAACATACTTCCAACACTGTAAGTCAAGAAGTACTATTTTCTGCTTTTGCAGATGGGCAATTAACTCTAGGTTACAACAGAGTTGAGTACCTACAGAACCTTGATCGCCTATGACAAAAGGACTTCTGTGGTGTTCCAGCAGCCCTAAAGCTCTTCCTGGGAAAAAAATACCTGAACTTGAGTTTCCCAGTGTGTAGCAATAACAAAGGATAACTGGATGGAGCCACACCCCTGCTACAGTTGTAGAGGCAGTAAGGAGTTTGTGCCAGCCCAGGGACACAGGTGAAAGGCAAAAGGGAGAGAAAGGAAAGACAGAAGTTCATAGTCCCTTAATGCTTTTCTCCTCATTTTGTCATTCTGAAGATGCCCTTTCTAGGGTTAATTAACAACTATGCATGTCAGTGCTGGAGGAACAAACCAGACTGATGGATTTACCCCTTTCCCACATTTTCCCTATCAGTGACTAGACCTTGGGATGTAACCTCTGTAAATGCTCTTTCATTACCTTCCCACTAACGAATCTCATTTCATATATGAGGTATATTATCTGAGGGTTTTATATGGTTTAACACATTAAAAAATAAAGCTTCTTGACATTTTAAAATACTCTCACTTTGGAGAAACTGTCACTCCTCCTCATATCTGCACAGAGAGGGGTGGCTGGAGGAGTCATCTGGGGATAACAAGTGTCTTCCTCACAGCAATGGCTGTGTAAAGTGTTAAAGAGGCAATGCTATGCTGGCTCAATTTGAGCACTTGTATCTTGCAACAACTACATGCCACAAATGTTAAGCCTAGATTCATCTCATCCAACTACAGCATAGCTAATCAAAGATAAAAGCACTGTCACACTTCATACTCAGACAAGCACTGCTGCAGATAGAGAAGACCTCTAAGATCATGGAGTCCAACCATCAATGTGACACCACTATGGCCATTAAACCATGTCCTGAAGTGCCATGTTTACACCTTTGGCTTTTTTTTAAACACCTTCAGGGATGTTGACTCCACCACTTCCCTAGGCAGACTGTTTCAATGCCTGACCAATCTTTCAGTAAGTAGAACTTCCCTAATACTTAATCTATACCTCCTCTGGTGTACCCTGACATGTCTCATTCTATCACTTGGTACTAGGGAGAAGAAAATGAGCCCTGTCTCTCTACAGCCTCCTTTTAAGTAGTTGCAGAAAGCAATGAGGTCTCTGTTCAACCTCCTCTTCTACAGACTGAATAACCCCAGTTCTCGCTTCATTGCCCTTGCACTTCTTAGCAGTACTTCATCAATGCTTACCTTACTAGCAGTGGATAGTAGTCTGAAGGCTGCACTAGGAAGGGGAGCTTTCTCCTCACATCACTAACACAGGCTCCTGGAGAAGCAGCAGACTTCCTGAAGTCGTGGGTCCAGTCTGCACCTCAGGCCTTCCACTCCCTTCAGAAGTCAATCACCTATGACTATGACCCATCTTTTATTAACTGAGGAGGATTTTATGTGGGATATAGACTGACTAAACCTTGACAACTCCTTCATTCTGGGTGATCCATCATCCTTGTCATTGTCTGTTTCCCCTTGCAGAACACCGTACCTGTTTTGCAAGGGCACCTGGGAAGGTGGGGTAGTTACTGGGGGAACATGCCTGTGGTGCCTGTTGCACCAGGCAGGAACTTGCTGCCCCTGCCCACTATCTTGTGAGTCACATTTAGTCGGGGGATGAGGACAGGTAGCTCTCCTTAATGTGAGCTTTGCCTGCCTCTTGGCTTTCTCTTACGGTGGGCAAGGTGTGACTCCAAGAGTCTATCTTTTTCTCACATTCCCTGATGGTCTTCAACATATATAGTACCTCTTGAAACTCCACCACTAAGCAGAGTAGCTCCTCTACCTGAGTACACCTCTGACAGGCATGCTCACTGCTCCCACCTGACTTTGGTGCAAGAGTGGGACAGACTCCACAGCCCTAAATGTGGGTAGCGGCATGTTCCCATACAAAAACTGTCTGAGAAGCAGCACCAAAACTGGCAGACACAGGGTCCAGGGATGCCACAGCCTTCTGCTGGGTGGACAGCATCACTCCCTGGTTGAAGTGGGCAAACTTTATCACCTTCCTTAGACATCTTTCTGTGCGAACTGCTGTGCCACGCTCAGCCACACCCCAGATGACATCACACACTCTGTAAGTTTGCTCAGTGTGCAGCAACCTGGCCACTGTGCTCCTTCAGAGTTTCTCAAAATGGTGTGGGTGCAGCCACTGCCAACACTGGAAATCCCCAGACTTGTCAGGAGTTACTCAGTTTGGGGAATTTTCTTTTTCTACAGATGCAATGTGCTGCAAGTTCTGACTTCAGACATGGTCATTTAAAGATCGTTGTGCCATCTTATGCTTCCCTCCGCTGCTCCATGTGCTTATGTGCATGCAAGCTGACAATAACCATTACTGAAAATTCATGCCAGAGCAGTCGGAGCCAAATCAGCACACTTCCCCCTCTAGGGAGGCTAAGGTACTTAAAAATCAGGGGCTATTCTGCAGAGCCAGATCCCTTCACAGGTTGCTGGTATTCACCTGCAGCAAATTAATAACCCTCAGCCTTTTTTCTGCTATCCTTTCCTTGGAAATGTAAGAGGGATCAATGAGGTTTAAACTTCTGAAAGTGCCATGACAGAAGTCAAAAGAGGAGCTTCTTCTGTCTGTTCACTGGAACCTCCTCTGATGAGGTGTCTCCTCCAGATTTGCCTTTGCTACATATGCCTTCTTGTACAGAAAAATTGCTGTACAAAAGAAACTGAGTTAAGGTGAGTATCTTGAGTTGTATTACAAGTTTTAAGACAGAAGGATATAATCTATTCTGAAAATCCCTGATGATTTATTTAGTGGGCATATTTTTACATTGTTTCCCTTAACATCAGAGAAAAGGTGCCTTTAGAGAGGCATGGCTTTTATCTCACATCCTTTAAAATCACAGCACAGATCTCAAAAGAAAGGCTATGGCATGTCAGAATTAAAAACGTTCACCTTATGGCTGTCACACAACGAAGATGAAATATGTGCCACAAAGTTTCAAATTATTACTTATGCTGCCAATCATAGTCAGATTCTCAGCTGAATGATACATGTTCCCACTGTTTCCCTGAAAGTGAGGAAGTGGAATCTTTTTATACCAGAAAAGGATCAAGCCCAAAGTTTCAGTGTCTTCTTAATCCAAAATAATTTTATCCACTTGAATAATTTATCATCATAACCTATTTTTCATTAATTTGACTATGCTCTCATTCCTCTTGGGCTTGGTACTTAAAGTGTAGCTTCACTGCAAAAACGACGTGAAATTAGCACTTTCTTACTCAGAAGACTCCTTTTTCCTGTGTGCAAAGTGCTGCTTAGTTTCCCATATGAAGTACGAAAGCCGTTTTCCCTCTACCTGTCTTCCACTCAGAACCAGAGAGTTGAGGGAAGAAAACAGGACAGGATTTTTGACTGCTAACCAAACTCCACAGTCACCTGGGCAAAACTGTGGATCTCTGGACCTACAGACAGCAGACAGCTATTCATACAAGCAAAGCAAAGCTGTTGCCAGTAATGGTATGCAAACCAAAATAACCTGAGTTCTTAATCCTAGCTGAAGTGCTCAGCTCAGAATCAGTCGTGTGCTTAAAATCAATCTTAGGCAAAAGCACTGCAGGGTCAGGGCCCCTACAAGTCTAGGGACTGAAAACCAAAAGGCTATTTGTTGATGTGCTGCAAAACACCTCAGGTGTGAACCTTTCTGTGCCAAATCCGAAAGGTTAACTTAGCTAAATTCAATTGGGGAAATTGGTTTGGGAGTCAAGTAAGATTTGGGGACAATTTCTTATATTAAGAGGGAAAATGATTGCTCTGTCAGAGATGTACAAAATAGCACTGGCGTAAGATGTCTCATGGAAGACGATACAGTCTGAGGCTCCTTTCAATGTATCAAAACATTTTTTTCTATTTTTCAAAGTTAAGTCCTTCCTAAAACTTACACTACAAATTCAGAATTAGCTTCCCAAGACAGTACACAAAAAAAGCATTAAAAAAGTAAGCATTTCCAAAATGTTTTTCAAATTCCTTTTGCCATTAGACATCATTTATTACCAGAACGTTCTTAAAGTTTAGATAGCTTGTAATATATAACTAAATCTGGAGTTATATTGTCTGTCCAAAGGTGAAGGGCAAACAAGTTATAAATAAGGGCAGCCTGGTTGTTTTCTTTGGACCCAATATAAGTAAGAACTATCCTTGCTCTTCCAAACAACTGAAGTTCCAAAAGGCCATAAATCCTACCTTTGCAACAGGCCAACGTATTCAACACAAAGGTCAGCATCATTAAACAGAATAAACACACCAATTCTATAACCAGAAGTAACATATCTACCTAGGAGGCAAAGAAGTCATGCAGCTGTCTCTCTAGGCCTCCATCGCTTCCACACTTACACCATCCCAGACTTACCTACATACGCTCTCTCATCTGTTTAATTCTGGGCATATGTATGCATACCTGTATCTGTACAACGCATGCTCACGTAGGAGCTGGCAAAGCAGCCCTCAAAAGGTGCAAAGCTGAGAGGTGAGTCATTACCAAACAGTATGGAAACAACAGCTCATTGAGTAGAGGTCTTCCACAATGCATACTGCCCTCTGGACCTCCTGTCTTCCACCTAACACTTTGCAGAGAACACTGTTTTGGTCAGAGATTAAACGCAGTTTATAAAGACAGGAGTCCTGCTTCTACTTTTAGCTCTCACTCCAATCTCACCAGTTTCTGCCAGTCAAGGCTGAATTAAACCCCATGCTTATTCCTGTTTGCCACCTCACTGTCTGAAAATGCATTAGATGAACTCCCACTAGCGTGCCTCAGCACTGGTGCTCATTCTTCTCTTTTGGTGGTGTTAACCCATAGTCCCCTCTATGTACCCGTGACTGTTACCAGAAGACAAACAGTTTTCAAGTGCTTTATTTTTGAGGAACCAAGTAAATTCCTCGGTCACTTCAAAATCACATACCTTGCATACACAAAAACATAGCTCTTTGCATGCCTTTTTAAAAAAAATATAGCAATACTGCAAGAATGTTGTATGTACGTACAGTTCTAATACTGTCTGACAAGAAGTTTAGTGAGTATATGATCAAACCTACAAGAAAAACAGCCATAACGCCTGGCCTTGAATAGAGAACAGAGACCTGCCTTGTCCTGTGTATACTAGGGTCAAAGCCACATCTATTGCAGCATAATGACAACACTTACTGCTACTCAAATGATGCTTGTCACGTGAACCAACATAACATGCTGAGCACTCGTGCCCAAGCTGCCACAGTAAGAGCTCAGCAAAGGCAGACAAGTGCAAACCTGCTGAGTATGGAGAGACTCCGGCCACTCAGCATCCACCACTTGAATTTTTATGGTACTGTAGATTCATTAAGGTTGGAAAAAACCTCTAAGGTCATCAAGGCCAACTGTCAATCCAACACAACCACCATGCCCACTAAACCATGTTGATCACAGTTCAAAAGTTATGCTGATATTACTTTGCTCAGGATAAGAGGAATTGACAAAGTCATATTAATGCTGTTTACCTTAGTGACATAACTGGTTCTAAAGAAACCTCATCAAGGATTAAAGGCCAGAGACTTAGACAACATATATGCTTGAGAGAGTTTCATCAGGGTCATCATATTCCTTCTGGTGATGGCTTGTGAATGAATGAAAAACACAGGCCAGACCTCTTCTGGGAAACCAATGACCACCAGTTTAAGTGCCTTCCCTACACATCTTGCCAGGGGAAAAAACACAGTACACAGACAGCCAAGTCATGGCCTGCTTACCCATCCTCATCGCTGCTCTCTTAGTAGCTCATGCCAACTGAGGATTACTCTTGAAGGAGAGGGTATTTGGCATTATAACTCTTGACCACATTAACTCACAGCTGCCCCTCATCAGAGAGCTCAACATTCCTGCTCACCTATGGCAGGGCTTGAGAATTTCGTCTCTTCTGGCACTTCTGCTTTACCGTCCACCAGCACAACTCTCCACTCTGGAGCCCCTCACCTCGGTAACTACTGAAATAGCAGCTACACTAGGCCTTAAACTGCCACCGTCACTACTGCCCCCACCCACACTGCCTCACAGCGGCTGATCGCTACAGAACTCACTTTTCCCGTTTGGGGCGTGGAGCCTCATCTCTCTCACTGCTTTTGCTTTTCCATTCTTGCCGCGATTTTGCTACTTCAGGAAGAAGCTGCAAGTTCACCCTCACGTTCCGGAGCCCTTCGCCTCAACGACTCCGCTAAAATGGCGGCCACACTGGGCCCTAAGCTGCTGCCGTTACTTTTGGCCCCGCTCACACTGCTTCACAGCGGCCTCTCGTCACAGAACTCGCTTTTCCCGCTCTGCGCGGAGAACTCTCTGCTTTTGCGCGCTTGCTGCGGTTTTGCTACTTTAGGGAGAGACTGCCGGGCGATCCGTAGCTCTGGAGCCCTCCGACGCAGGATTTCCTTAAAATGGCGGTTACACTGGATTTTTAACTGTCGCCGTCCCTCGTGTGCCCTCCCGCGCTGGCTCACCGCTGCCGCTCGTAAGGGAACTCCCTTCCCACTCGGGGCAGGGGAGCTGGCGCACTCTTTCTCTTCCACCGCTTTTGGCTTTGCGGTTTTGCCACTTTAGGAACAGTCTCTGCGGCCACCCGCATCTCTGGAGCCCTTCACCTCGATGGCTTCGCTGAGGCGACAGCTACATCGAGTTTAGTTTAAGTGCCGCCGTCCCTCTTCTTCCGCCCACGCTCCCTCAAAGCTGCCTCTTGTCGGGGAGCGATCTTTTCCTACTCGGGGCCTGCGGAGCGGGGGCGGCACCCTTTCTTTCACTCTGCTTTTGCGTTTTTGCCACTGTAGGAAGGGTCTGCGGAGCGACCCTCCAGCTGAGAGGCTTTCGCTTCAGCGGCTTCGGTGAGATACGGGCTACACAGGGACTTAAACTGCCACCGTTCCGCTTGTCCCAGCCCACGCTGGCTCACGGCTGCCGCTACTCAGAGCTCTCACTTTGCCCACTCGGGCCGCCGAGCGAAGCACCCTCTCTCTCCCTTCGCTTTTAGGGTTGCATTTTTGCGCAGCTCTGCCACTTCAAGAGTTTTAAAGCACGACCCTTCGCCTTAACGGCTTCGCCGAGTTTTGAACTGCCGCCGGCACCGTTGTCCCCGCCCACGCTGCGTCACGGCTGCGCTCGTCGAAGAGGTCACTTTTCCTCTTGGGGGCTTGGCAGAGGCTCTCCTTCCGCTTTTGCCCTTATTTTTGCGCTTTGGGAAGCGTGTACAGATCGACCTCCGCTTTGCCACCTGTCGCGTCGTTGGCTTTGCTGAAGTGGCGGCTGTGCCGGGTTTTAAACTCACCCTCCCTCACCAGGTCCTCGCCCACGCTGCCTCCCGGCTGCCGCTCGTCAGGGAGCTCACCTCTCCGGCTGGAGGCGGGGAGCCTAGGCAGCCTCTCTCGCTCAGTTTTTGTCTTCGCGGTTTTGGTACTTTTGGGATGGTCCATCGGTGCGATCCTCCACAAAGGAACACTTAACCTCGGTATCTTTACTTCCTCTTAATTATTTCTATAAGCTAAAACCGCGTTTTATGTTGCTGTGTGTGAAACTTCGAATACTTAACGTGAATACAGAAATTCTGTAATTAAATCGCCATGGGGTATGAAGATGAGACAAATACCAGCTGAAAGTTAGACGCAGGCTTTGTTCTCATTTCTATCCTCGGCTTATTTGGTGACTGAAAACATCATAGAATGGTTTGGGTTGGATGGGACCTTAAATATCTAGTTCCAACCTCTCCTGCCGTGGGTAGGGACACGTGCCTGTAGACTAAAGCCTTGGCATTGCTTTTAATGTTATTTATTTACTTTTGTGACCGGGACTTCACCTAAATTTGAGTTCATAGTGGCTGGGATGAAAAGCCCCAGCGCGAGTGAAGATCTCTGTCTGCAGGACCAAGAGTAGTTACACTACAAACAATATTTACATAGCTGTTCATCAGTAAACACAGAGACCTCTTTTGGGCAAAAAATATCATGTTGTAACGTCTGAGAAATGTAAAGTGTTTCTTAAGGGATTTGGACTAGACGATCCTTTGAGGTCCTTTCCAACTCAAACCACTTTACAAGTCTATAAAAGATGTATAATATGCAGTTACCCCAAACATACATATTGAAGCATGTCCCTAAGTCTATTTGTCTATTACAGTTTTGCTGTATTTTTCCTACCCCTTTGTTTCATTATTTCACATTTATTTCTAACAAAAACTATTGGTCTCCTACATCTTTAAGGTCTGTACCCTGGCTTTGCATACACATCGTCTCTTAATGTGTTTTTAGAGCCAGCTTTATCGTGAAACACATGGCACAGAACTGTATTTGTTTTCAGTGAAACTCAGTATTTTTTGGTACATATACGAAAGTGGTCAGTGTATTTTTCCGTCCACGTCAACCTTGTTCTCAGCAGTGTTGAAATAAACCTTTTTCTAGCCTGTTAGGTAACAGTTCTGCCTTTTTTTTTTTTTAAATCTCTTTCCTACATGTCTAAATGTCCATTTATAAACTGCCAGCTGAAACAGAGACCAAATTTAATCCAATTGCATAAATTCACAACATAAGGTGCAAAAGTACGTTGCTGCATGCCTGAAGACATTGCAACCTCTTTTAAAATCTATTTCTAAGTGTTGAGGTATGATTTGTGAGGGCAAAGAATTCAAGGTCATTTCTTGCAGTGGGCAAGGAATTGATGCCTGATCTGCAAGCAAAAAATACGGATTAGGGAACACTGAAATAAGAAACAGTAGTGCTATGGATCACATTAAAAACCAAATAAATGATGAAAACATTGAAAAATAAGGGGAAAACAACAAAGAACCACCAAAAAAAAACCCAACAAACCACAAAAAAAAAACCCACCACAGACCCACCAAAACAACAACCACTCCCTACAGAATACCCTACTCAAACCCAAACAACTTTGAAAAAAATGGGCCAAGCCCAGAGAGTGGTGGTGAATGGTGCCACATCCAGCTGGCGGACGGTCACTAGCGGTGTCCCTCAAGGATCAGTGCTGGGCCCCATCCTCTAACATCTTCATAGATGATCTGGATGAGGGCATCGAGTCAGTCATCAGCAAGTTTGCAGATGACACCAAGCTGGGGGCTGATGTGGCTGGGTTGGAGGGCAGAAGGGCTCTGCAGCGAGACCTTGACCGCCTGGACAGATGGGCAGAGTCCAATGGGATGGCATTCAATGGCTCCAAGTGCAGGGTGCTGCACTTTGGCCACAACAACCCCATGCAGAGATACAGGCTGGGGTCGGAGTGGCTGGAGAGCAGCCAGACAGAGAGGGATCTGGGGGTGCTGATTGATACCCGCCTGAACATGAGCCAGCAGTGTGCCCAGGTGGCCAAGAGAGCCAATGGCATCCTGGCCTGCATCAGGAATGGTGTGGCCAGCAGGAGCAGGGAGGTCATTCTGCCCCTGTACTCTGCACTGGTTAGACCACACCTTGAGTACTGTGTTCAGTTCTGGGCCCCCCAGTTTAGAAGGGACATTGAGATGCTTGAGCGTGTCCAGAGAAGGGCGACGAGGCTGGTGAGAGGCCTCGAGCACAGCCCTACGAGGAGAGGCTGAGGGAGCTGGGATTGTTTAGCCTGGAGAAGAGGAGGCTCAGGGGTGACCTTAATTGCTGTCTACAACTACCTGAGGGGTGGTTGTGGCCAGGGGGAGGTTGCTCTCTTCTCTCAGATGGCCAGCGCCAGAACGAGAGGACACAGCCTCAGGCTGCGCCAGGGGAAATTTAGGCTTGAGGTGAGGAGAAAGTTCTCCACTGAGATAGTCATTGGCTACTGGAATGGGCTGCCCAGGGAGGTGGTGGAGTCGCCGTCCCTGGAGCTGTTCAAGGCAGGACTGGACGTGGCACTTGGTGCCATGGTCTAGCCTTGAGCTCTGTGGTAAAGGGTTGGGACTTGATGATCTGTGAGGTTTCTTCCAACCCTGATGATACTGTGATACAGAAGGAATGGGAAGTCTTGAAAGTCAGTTGCTGGGTGCTGTCATTACATTCTCCTAAAGTTTTAAAGGCTCATATGGTTGGCAGTGTCCCAGCAATTTCACTGTCTAGTCAAGCCCCGATTGAAAAAAACAGTAAGCAATAACATACAGATTGCTTTTGGTTTCTAAGGTACAGACACCTACTGGGACAGGACATTGGTTGTAATATCAGACATACTCTGACAGGTGGAAAATATATTTGAAGTATGTGGCTTGGGTTTTGGAAGAAGAAAGAAGAGAGCAGTATTGAATGACAGGAATTTCAAACATCAGAAACTAAAGCAGGTGTTTTTTTCCTTCTTATTTACTTTTTTCTTAATGACAAAAGAGAAGACGCTCATGTATTTGACAGTGTTTATGACTACAGGAATAGAAGGTAAGAGCAGCAATTTTCAGATGGCTTGGCCAGTGAGGTCATTAGAAATTCTTACTGTAGAGAACTGTAATGAGTTAATTTATTTTTTAATTAAAGAAAAAAAAAAAAAGGGGCAAGCAAAAAAACAGACCAAACCAGAATTTGATACTGATTAGCGTTGGCATTTTTTAAAGGGATGCAGAACTGGGAGATGGTTGCTTTTGGTTTGGCAGTTCAAAGATCCCTCTGGAAAGGGAGCTGCAATATTTGAATTGTAATTCTAGTTGGCAGCAAAAATTGGTCACCATGTCAGAGCTATTCTGACAGCATAAGTGGCTGAAGTAATGACAGCAGGAAGTTTGCAGGGAAGTAATGTTGGTTTTTTCAGTAACGTTGGCTCAGCTTGCATCAGTGGGGTCCCATGGGCTCCCGTGACCACCATCCCCACCTTAAAATAAAGTAATAAGCTACCTCTAGTGACACTCCTCCATCACTGCTGCATCATGTCTGGCCCACTGATGCATGAGCTGCCTCTGCCACCGGTAAATATTCACAATTTGTCAGCTTCAGAGTCTGTCCTTTCCTAATGGATTACTTTGAACTATCTGGTGTAAATGGAAGTTTTTATTTATTTACTTAGGCTAAAAATGTGTACAGGCAACACATTGTGGGCTCTGGCTTCTCAGAGTAGAGCCTCCAGTTTTAGAGATGTTCTCAGGAACAATGGATGAGAGCGACAGTGCCCAGTCAAGTTCTCTTTTTCTCAAAGACTCTCAGGAATGGGAAGTGTAGTGAGCTTTCAAAGAAAAGAAGACACTTCATTCGCAGACTAAGGCATCCACCAGATGAAGCAGCATTGTCCTACCACAGACCACCTGAGGCCTGGACCCATGTGACAGTTTCATCCTTGTTTTCAACAGAATAAATAGTCCCTTTTTCCTTCCACTGATTTGCTCTGAAGAGCTGCAGAATCACATGATTGAGGCATTGAGGTATGATTGCAGTGTAAGTCACAGGTATATGTAATTTATACCTTTAGTGATGAAAGACTTTGGAATCCTTTTGAGGAAGGTAGCAAGGATTTAGACAAAGGGAAATACCAGAATGGTAGGGGTTGAAAGGGACTCCTAGAGATTGTCTTGTCCAACCTCACTGCCAATGCACATTCACCTAGATCAGGTTGCACAATATACCTAGTTACTGAGGTTCTGGGTGTAATTTGGTGTTGCCTTTATTATCTTGTTAGCACGCAGATGAAGAAAAGGGCCTCCAACGTAAGAGGATAGGGAAATTTGAGTGGCTAGAGCACAGATCGTGTTACATCTTAGGGCCCTTGAAAGAAACTGAAATTTGAGGGGGCCTGAAAAAACAGGCATGGAAACAAAAAAAGCCAGGACAGTTGGATAGTTATCTTTTCTTTGACTTTGAACAGTCCTTGTCTTTTGTCTGTTCAGAAATGGGAGAAATTTCCTACAATTTCTCTTCACAGCTTCAGCTTACCTGTTCTGGCCAACATACACCTGCAGCTGTGGTGTCAGCCTCTCTGCATTGCTTTTGTGACTCCCTGGCAGATCTTCGCGTGTGCTGCTATCAGTCAGTGCACTCCAGTCAGCAATGTTCTTTCCCTGTGTTCATGACCTTCCAAAGTCAAGTGTTTGCCAATGCACAGGCACAAGAGCCTAGGGTGACCTTCTCTTCTGCAAACTTCAGAGAGTGGCTCTAGATGAGCAACTCCCTGCAACAGCAACAAGAAAATAAGAAAATCAAGACCAGTATGAAGTCATTGACCTTCCTTTCCAGACAGAGAATTGCTTTAAAAAGAGACTTTAGACAAACACTAAGGAGTTGTGATGGATGGTCATACCTAACATTTCATTGCTAGGTAGACACAGATGTCCATAAACATGAACAGCTTGCTAAGAAACAGCACCAGTAACACACACTGGGAACACAAAATCTATCAGAATATGAGGGAAGAAAAAAGTCATTAAATACTTTGAAAACACCATTCTCACTAAAATAAAAATTGCTATCTTGCCTATGGCAACCTGAGGTGGCCATACAGCACCAGATTTGTTATCCATTTTAACTAGCATCTTCATACAAAGAGAAATTATGTCTTCAAAACATAGGGAATCAACCTATTTTTCAGTGGCAGAAGGGCTAATGAGCAACTCCACAAGAATAAATGGTACCGAAATATGCTCATGACAGATGAGTGACCCAATTCCCTGCTCTGCCTAGCATATTGGTATGGCAGTTGTGGGGGTTTGTTTGTTGGTCTAATAAGTAAACAAATTCATTTTGCAGCTGCTTGCCAGGTTATTCACCATATTTATACAACTAGGAATGAAAAAACAGACAGCCGAAGCCAGAATGCCTGTCCTCTGCCACCTTGGCTTACTATCCAAGAATAATTACCAGCAATCAGTGAAAAAGACAATTCTGTATCATATGCATGTTAAACAAAGGGAAAACACAAAAAAGGAAAAGAAGTGCTTTCACAGGATCTGCTGGAGCCATACAGATCTCACTCTTGTGGGTTTTTTTCACCTACTTGTACCCAAAACAAGTCCACAGATCCTGCATTAAGAACTCCTAGAGTGGATCAGGCTCTGGAGCAATCAAAAAAGGACCTTACGTTATCAATAAGCCAGAGACACTTTCACATTTCCAGGCAAGTAGCCAAAGTTGCCTATTTATAAACTACAACTGTTCCACTGATTTGCATGAGCTCAGTAATCAATTCTCAAATTGAAGGCAACTTAAAGAAACAACTTTCTCTCCTTAGAGAGTGCTACAAAAGCAATGTGCTCACATGGCACATTCTGTGCATTTCCTTAAATGATCAGAAATGTTCAACCCCCTTTTTTAGACAGTACCCACACAGAAAGACACCATGTTTTTTGACTTGGACAAAAGGTAGAGAAAATCATATTTTGTTTGTTTTCTGCCCTCAAGACGAGGAAAACAAAATTTCTTCAGGCAATCTTGCTAGGTCATGCTTATACAGTGAACCAAGGGAAAATAGCCCACTCATAAAATAAAAAAAGAAGAACGTTTATAATCTACATTTTATTGAGGATGACCTAAAGTTCATTAACTGTAGCAATGGGATGCAGAAATAAAAGTTTGTTTTCAAGCAATTTCTGGGTCAAAGAAGAAAAGAGAGTAATTCTGGGTTCCTCCTCCCAAACAGCATATCTGATTAATTCAATCTATTTTTAAGCAAATGTTTATGAATAAGCTCAGAGTCTTTTTACAGCTGCAAAGTGAAATTATATATAGCAAGGAAGAATGGAAGTAATGTTAAACTGCTAACAAGCTAATGATCCAACCAGGGTACTCTGGTGCTGCATCAGATGCCACCAGAGAAATCTGCAAAGCAACCATACACCCAAAATTTAAGTTACTACATGTTCTACTTGGTAAACACATGAATCTGAACCACAGTTAAGAGTGACAAATAAGTTATTTTTGGTTAATATAATAATTGGTGTATACAGTTACCCATAACCCCCTACCAATGCACCATTTCAACTTGATGCTAAGAAGCAGATGGGCAATTATACAAGTTTAAAATACGAAAAGACATGAGGGCAGGGAAGTCGGTGATTGCTTATCAAGCCTGCTGCTGTTGAGAGGCACGTCAGCTTTTTTATTTACAGACTGAATCTTTAAGGAGGTAGAATCACTTCTCAAAAGTCAAAGAACAGCTGCATACAATAGAAAGCAGCTCTTTGCCTTTGTTGGTGGTTTGTTGTTTATTATTTTATTTTTTATCCCCTTCCTGATGTTTTAATGGTTTCCTAGCATGCTTTAAATTAGAGAACACATGTTTGTTTTACTCTCGTCCTCTGAAATGGATTTAAAGTACCCATCAAGGAAAGGCAATCGTAGAAGCTGGAAGAAGTGAGGTAGTGCTGTGAAATCGAGTTTTGGAATGAAAAAAAAAACACCCTCACATTTAAGTGTGTAGCTCATGTTGCATGTGTACAAAAATGTGCTTATGAAAATACACATACTGATTAGCTCACAAGTGAAACTTCAGGACGTTAAGTAATGTGAACTTCCCAGCTGCGCTTGTGTATACTTTGGTACCTTCAATAAAGTGCTTTCATGGATGCCTCTTGCACACCTACATAAAGGTTCTCCAGATAACTGCTGAATTAGTTGCTCAGCATAGTATGACCAATGAGAAGAAGGTCTTGTAGGAGTCTGCATGAATTCTTGGGGCCAGACTTATGCATTCATTCTCATGAAGCTACCTAATACCAGATAGATGTGTTGTTTACATCAGAAAAGATCCACAAATGACTCACTAAAAAGGATCTGAAACAGGAAGAAAAAACACAGTTAAGGAAAATAAAAGTTATATCTGTTTCAATTATCAGAAAAGAGGGAAATAGACTACACAGAATGCACTATGGGATTGTTCTAACTCATAATAGAATTGAATGGCTTGAAGCCAGCAACTTAAAAGTAAGAACTATGCACTAACACCTACAATGGAGTCAGTGGGAGAAATCACCAACAGGCACAGTGGATATTCCACTTGTGATATAATTCAGAGCTTTTAATCTGTCTTTCTAACACAAATCATAGACACTAAACATCAAGGAAAGTGGCTGCCTTACAACTGTGCACCACTCTTGAGCTCTGCCTTGGTGACAGATTCTGCCCTTTGGATACAAACAATTTGCAGTGAACCTACCTGGAAGAGCACCTGTATGGAGTTTCTGACAAACCATTTCACTATTATGGTCACACTGGTTATCTTCTGGACAAAGAAATCCATTGAAGTAACCATCAGTTTGATAGAGCAAGAAGCTGAGAGTGAAATTACATTTGTAAATATCAACTCAGTACATTCTTTACAAAAAAAGCTGCAATTCTCTTGCTTCATAATTACCTTTTCTCTTTCTTGAGAGTTTTATAATACTGATGTAAACATGAAGCCCCCCCCAGTCTCCCCCACACAGCTGTGTCATGTTCCACATGTGGAATCCACTGTTTAACCCAAACCTGAGTATCTCCTTTGCTTAAGTTACTGTAAAAGGACCTGAAGTTTATGGCTCTGGTTTAGCAGAGTCAAGAAGCACATTTAGCTGAAAAATTTAGGTACATGCTTAAATGCCCTGCTGAATTAGTTTCTTGTAACACTCCTCCTCCACAGTGGAGTTCACGCAATAACTTTGCTGGTCACCGACAAAACAGCTTTTAGACATAGGAAACAAATGTTAAACAGCTTTTCCTCCTACAGGCTTTTGAAATTACTACTTTATTACTTCATACAAGACAGTAAAAGTAATTAAAATAATCCCACACCTTGTCAGAAAAATTAGAAGGATTTTAAACCAAATCATATTAAAGAGCCAAACTCTGCACTTAAAACAAAACGAAAGCAATACTATATATACACACACTTTTAAAAGAAGAGATTGCAATTTCCTATTTGATACCAACAAGCACTCTTCATTCATCATCGGCAAGAAACTAGGTTAGGTCTCCATAGGCCACTGTCAGAGTTATTAGAGTAAGTAAATATGCCACCACTTCTGTGCCCTCCTTTTATTTCCGTGCTTCTTCAGTCTCCTCTGGCTCTCTCTCTTGATGCTCTCTTTCCCACCTCATTTCTTTCAACTCTTGTCTGTACTTCCGTTCAATGAACCGTTTCTGATGGGCCATCTGGGGGAAGTTATCTGACACAAAGAGAAATATTTTACATTAATAAACAAACTAATAACACAGAAAGCCTTCCCCCCTCCCCCCCAAACTTTGACGAGATTAGGGGCAATGGAGGAATAATATCACTACCATTTTTACTCATTTATTTCTAACAATAATAAACCAGAGCTGTGTGTCCCACAGTTTTTGTTTCTTGATGATTTCCCCTGCTAAATTTTATACACTCAAAAAATAAAATCAAATCCTGGTATAGCAACATGGCCAGGCACTACCTGGATTTTACATTTGGTTCCCTTAGCAACAGGTGGTCAATACTGAAAAACAAATGTGAGGCTACTGTCAATGCTGTCAAGGCTTTCTGTCATCTTGTGAAAAAGTAGGAACCACTGGTTCAAAGCACTGTATAGGTGCTTCCATTACTGTTATTATTTTAGACTACACAGAATCCACTGGATACCCCACATTAGGCCAGGGTTCCTAATGGCAAAGTAAATAGTGTAGCAAAATGGAAGGCAGCAAAATTTCTTCCTGAAAGTTAATGCTTGGTTATGTACTAGAATACAGCCTTAGCACAGTCTTAAGAGCATGAGTGAAGACTAGCTAAGACAGACTAGACAAGGCTGAGGTGACAGAGAAATAGCCAGGGGGATGGCTGTTTCTGATTTTAGACATCTGTCCATTGGCTGCTATGTGTGTACACTAGTAAAAACCGAGGCTATCAAACCAGTTTATATAATTGATCAGAATTGGTCTTAATTTAGTGCACAGTTGACAGAATGTGACATTCTGCATGACCAGAGTGCTGACACTCTTCTGTGTCTTTGCTATAGAGACCTGCACCCTCAAGCTGGTCAGAAAATGAAGAGATGATAGAGTAGGTGGGCAGACTGTAGCTGGCAGTAAATCTTGCTGGGATCACAAAGAGCTCTGGGATCAGCACTGGCTATCTGTCTATGTCTGAGATGAATGCAGAAGTTTACTACACTGACCTTTAAAGCTATAAACAAATGTGGGAGATGGCTGCTCTCTTTCTAGCTGGCTACCTAGAGAACTCCACTGAGGCTCCTCAAGGAGGAATCTCTTGGTGCTTAGTTTTTCTTCTCTTTCTGGGTCTCAGGCAGCACAGATTTGTTCAGTTACAGAACACAGTGCAGAAGCAACAATCTGCAAGACTTTGTAGTACAGCGGAATGACTTCTGCATTGTTTTATTGGCTGGTGACAATTTTGTCTTTTATTATGTACTACAGGAATAAAGGGTTTATACATCATTTACAAGCCAGGCATAGGAGGGTATATTTATTTAAACCAGAAAACAATCTACCAAAAGAAAATGGTTCTGAAATTGGTGGTGTTTTTAACACTAGTGTTTTGTTTAATGGAACTCTGGGAGGTTTGCTGCTCATGTGCACCACAAAATGACAATGGGATTTTCAGCACTGTGCCTGTAATGTGATTCTTTAAGAACTCTGAAGAACTCAG
This sequence comes from Tricholaema leucomelas, assembly GCA_013400475.1. Taxonomy (NCBI): domain Eukaryota; kingdom Metazoa; phylum Chordata; class Aves; order Piciformes; family Lybiidae; genus Tricholaema lacrymosa; species Tricholaema leucomelas. Next base: position 538,113 of record WAAF01018281.1, read on the forward strand.
CTTTTTTGTTTATAATCCATTTAAGATATTGAAACTAAGTTTATGCAATAAACTTATTCTGGCCATCATATATATAAACAGGTACATGAAAATTATTTTAACTTGAAATTAACTACTTACACATTAAAAAACCTCAACTCTCCTCCACAAAATACATAATAGAATAGATGCTCATAGGCGCTCTAGAGCCTTCATCCTTTAAAGACAGTCAAAACTTGCCAGCAAGGCAATAAGAAACATGACCTAACTTTAAAACTGGCTCTGTTTTGAGGGGTGGTTAAAGACCTCTGTAGGTCTATAGTATTCAAATAAATACATAGGCCATAAAAGAGCTGTGAAGTCCTTGGATTTGATAGGAGATGAAGCTCATGGTTCTCAGACTGTTGTTACTGTCACAAGAAAAAAAGTTCTCCAAACTCCAGTAAGATTTTGCATCTGTTCAGCTGAGAAGGGGACTTAGATTTTTCTACTTGTCAAATTTACTGATGGTGAGAAGTATATGCCTAGTAGATGGATATATAAACAAGTCTGAATTACAGGGATTCATTGCCTTATGAAATGTTTAATCCCTAGGATTTCCAGGCATCTGAGGAAATAGATGTCATTCCTTTGACTCAAATCCAACAAAAATTCTACCTCTTCATTTTCTTCTGCTGCACAAAAAGCATGCCATCTATTTGCTTTTACAGTAGCTCCACACCTGGCACTAACTCAACTGACCAAAGTTCTGTCATGTAAGAAGTTTGCATACAGTCATTCCTTTCATATCCAAGACCCCACTGTAATCAAGGACTGCTTCCATGTTGGATATCCTGTCCATGATTTTGAGAGGTGCATACTGAACTGAGCCCTCAGCTGTTCTTAAACATAAATACCAATGACCTACACTGGCTGAGACCTCCCTGTTGTATTTTAATCTAATCTGCTGTACAATATGAGATCTGAGATTAAATTTTATTTTCTCAATTGGCAACTGAAAAATTATTTTCTTCCTCCCCAAAATTAGAGGATGAGACAATCACACTGTCAGACACTAACCAGTCTTATCCCACTGCATAAAATCATAGAATCAACCAGGTTGGAAGAGACCTCCAAGATCATCCAGTCCAACCTAGCACCCAGCCCTGTCCAATCAAACAGAACATGGCACTAAGTGCCTCATCCAGGCTTTTTCTTGAACACCTCCAGGAACAGCAACTCCACCACCAACCTGGGCAGCCCATTCCAATGGCAAATCACTCTCTCTGTCAAGAACTACCTCCTAACATCCAGACTAGACCTCCCCCGGCACAATTTGAGACTGTGTCCCCTTCTTCTGTTGCTGGTTGCCTGGGAGAAGTGACCAACCCCACTTGGCTACAGTCTCCCTTCAGGTAGTTGTAGACAGCAATGAGGTCACCCCTGAGCCTCCTCTTCTCCAGGCTAAACAACCCCAGCTCCCTCAGCTTCTCCTCATAGGGCTTGCGTTCCAGGTCTGTAACCAGCTTCGTCACCCTTCTCTGGACAAGTTCATATGCATATGTGAGCATGGAAAAAATCTCAGAGATTTCACTGCACAGTTCCCTCTAAGTTGCAACCTCTGTAGCTGATCCTTTTGAAAGAAGAGACCCGTTGATATTCTATTAACCTCACCCATTACAAATTGTCTTGAAAATACTAGAAGGAAAACCTGCTGCTTAGAAGCTGCCAGCATTCATCATATACACTCTGTTCAAATCTTATCCCCCCTGAAAACCTGGACCTCAGCTCACCAGAGAGACCAAGGATGTAAGCTACAAATTATTTTCACTGTTGCCCGAATTTCTTACATTTTTCAAGTGCGTCCATTGCAGCTCCCATTTCTGCTTGCTGAATACTGTGAAAGCCAAAGAAAAAAATGTTACATGAGATGGAAGTTGTCCAGAATAAGCTGAAGTTTCTGACAAAGTGAAACACTAGCTGCTCTTTTATAACAAAACCCTTTGGATAACCAGTACATAAGTTATTCAAGGAGCGTGTGTTCTATCAGCCTTTCCATAAATATGTGAGCAACAGCACCTCAGCTCCAGTAGAATATTTTTAAACTTGGATCAATAACAGAATATTTTTGTCCATTCCTCACTGAAGCATTTGCTTTTACTTGAGATGGAAAAAGTAACAAAATCACAAAGGTGTGAATGCTATAAAACAACAATGTTTTTATAGCCACTACCCGATTTGGTGGCAGAAAATAAAATGAGGTCTTTGCAACTTTAGAAACCACTAAAAAAATGCCTGAAAGTAATAACGTCAGAAAAACAACATGAGAGTCTTGCACCCTTCACTGAGCTGGACGCTAATCCAGTTACAAAGCCAAAGATACTATTACCTGGAAGTTGTCCTGCAGTTTCTAGTCTGAGAGGAACAAATTGGTTAGAATTGCTTGCCACCTTGTACATAAGTTCACCAAAAAAGCTTAAGACTCCAAACTACACAGGTGAACCCTTCCAGGTATTCCTGAGGCAGAAACACATAGCCTGATAAAGGCTCCACAGCTGTCCATTTCTAAGGCCAACCATACATTTCTCTGTCTCCATAGCTCCAGTGTCATTTTGGACACTGACATACTCTGAATTTTTCACTGTACCTTGGGCCTTTACCGCACCCTATCCTTTCCCCTTTGAAGTAAACGGCTACGGTGTACGTCCTGGCATGAGATGGTCCCACTGTCTGCAAAGTCCTGAAAGGAGAAAGATATTTTATTTGAGCAGGAAGCATTAAAACCCAGAATCTGTTTGTGGCACATATATCACCAAGCTTTCAGTCTAGTCAATACATATAATGGAATTAGTGCAAAGTACAGAGCAAGGGTTGAAAGACGCCTGTATAAATCACATTAACCCAGGGATTACCACTATGGTAGGCAATAAAAAGGAGACCTTTACATAGCATGCACCTTCTTCATATTCCTTAGGGTTCACTCACGAGCACCATAAGAACATTTAAAAAGTAACTTATAACAAAAATGCAAAATACACTTAAATGCAAAATACACTTAAATGCAAAATACACTTAAGCACTGTGAAAGCACTTCTAAAAGTCATATAAATATTGTGTAGCTGTTGTGCTGGTTTGAGGCTAATATTTACTGAGAGAAATTAAATCCTTAGCTGTGAGATGAAAAAAACCAAACAATAAACAGTAATCTATATCCCTCAGTTTTCTGCTGAGAAATGCAACTAGTCAAAATACAGGTGAGATGGTCACTTCTCACATACTTCTTAGCTCTCACTTCTGGCTGTGCCTTCTTTCTTTCTGGCGGTCTGGTCTCTGTGTCTGACTCTGCCTTTAACTCTCTAATCCACCTAAACCCTTTTTCCTCTAACCTCCTTACCTTTTGTTTTTTTGACATCTCACCTCACCTCTCCAGATTTATCACATGAGATATACGTGGGCTGATCTGGTTATTTCTGAAGAGAGGGAAAGAGGGAGGGGGAAGGGGGTTTGGGTGGGGAGCGCTTCTGGGGACTTTGATTGTTTCTGGGAGGGGTATTGTATTTCTGTGTTATTTTTAATTTGTATATATATAACTGTATATATTTGTGTATATATGCCTGTACACTGTGCTAAGCTGCAAATATAGCTTCAAACCAGCACAGCTGTGCAACTGCAAAGAGTGACATCCATTTGATTACTGTGTGCACTACAATATTAGTCCCTGAGAGTTGTGCAGCTAGCAAGGTTTTAAAAGGAATTTATACTGGTCTACTCTCTACATAGGAAATTAGTACAGTACAAATAAGTTTTCTATCAGCTTTGAAAAGTCACACAAAACAGGCTTCTCGTATCAGCTGAAGTCTAGGGCATGCACCAAAAACCATCTAAAGGGGAAAAAGCTCATTCCCTAGACATGCAATGAATTGCTGCTTCTGCTGTTTTTTCCTGCTGTCCCAAATCTCTCCCCACTGTCAGCTAAAGTTCTGTCTACCACCTCTTTTTGCAAAGAGCACCGATTTCACATCAATTTTTAAAGTACCTAACTATAGTACTCTGTCTCCGTGTGCTGTGACAAGAGCAAATAAAACCCAACCTGAATTTAAAAGCAATAGAACTGACTGCAGTGAAACAGATAACTCCAACAAAAGGAATTTAACAAGATAATAGGAAGATAACAGCATATTACTAGCTCTAAGCTGTACTATAAAAAAATCAATTTATCATCACGGCAAAATAAAACAAACATTTGGAACTTGATACTCAGTGGGTTTTACAAGAATCAGGAATTGGTTTTACTGTATTCATCTCACTCACTCAGGACAAAACTGTGAGCCCTCATACGGGGAGAACGAGGAGTTGGATTTGCAGAGCATCAGTTGCAGTGTTAAAGCAATCGTCTTTCTAAAGTGCATTTAACCACCATAACTGAACTGCTGCATTTCACTGCAAACTTTGCTAAGTGTGACAAATGCACTTAAGATTTCCATTTTCCACAGTTTTTTGATATAATAATTCCAACAACACCAGCCTTGGACTTTCACAGCCTTTATCTAGAGGGATAACATTGCACCCATTCCTGCGTTAATAGAAAGGCTATGGAAGCAATACACAATCTTAAGTTTATTATAGCCTTTTTGAAACAACTATTTTACAACTGAAGGGGAGAAGGGAGATCCATCCCATCCAGCTTCATGTATCTAATGAACTGTACAAGAGGTTCGTGACCCTGAGCTCTTATATTGCTAACCAGGATGATATATGTGGGCTGAATAGTGCAGGGAAAACATCCAGAATTTCTGTTGCCCTTCAGTGCCTGACTGTGGATCAGAAACACAGTCCACAATCAAGATGTGTAACACAAGGCATTTATGTTTGCATAATCATGGAGAGAAACTTGATGCTATTACTTAAGACACAGTGGAGATACTTTGACTTCATCCCACACAGCTATTGTTCCATTAATTTAAAATGTGGCCATAGAATAGTAGAATCTTTAAGGCTGGAAAAGACCTTTAAGATCGAGTCCAACCATAACCCAACTACCATGACCACTGAACTATATCCTAAAGTGCCACATCCACATAATTCTTGAAAACCACCAGGGATGGTGACTCCACCACCTCCCTTAGCAGCCTGTTGCAATGCATCACCACTCTTGCAGGAAAGAAGCTTTTTTCTAAAGAAGTCTAATGTAAACCTACTCTGGCACAACTTGAGCCCATTTCCTCTCATTTTATCATTAGTTACTTGGGAGAAGAGACCAATACCACCCTCACTATGACCTCCTTTCAGGTGGTTGTAGAGGGCAGTAAGATTTCCCCTTAGCCTTCTCTTCTCCAGACTAAACAACCCCAGCCCCCTCAGGCCCTCCTCTTATGACATGTCCTCCAAACCCCCACAACAGCCTCATTGCTCTTCCCTGGACATGCTCCAGGACCTCAGTATCTTTCTCATATTGTGGCACCCAGAACTGAACACAGTACTCTAGCTGTGGCCTCACCAAGGGTAAGCACAGATCCATGATCACTTCCCTACCCCTGCTGGACACACTGGTTTTGATACAAGCCAGGATGCTCTTAGCTTTCTTGGCCACCTGGGCACACTGCTGGCTCATACTTTACATTAAAAGAGCAAATACAGAATGCTGCTTCATTCCAAGATAAAGAATACAATTTGCACCTGCATGAGGTACAATGCTTACTAATTCTTCCTTTTAATGGCTTAAAACAAAAGCCTGGAGAACAAAAGTTCAGTACTTTTCATCATCAAAGAGAGGCTGAAGCACCTGAACAAGTACAATAAAGCCAAACTATGGGAAAAATGTAGGGTGATTTATCACATCTTCCTCCATATACAAGACTGACAATTAGCTTGTATCCAACAAGATGCCATTTCTTACTTGTAAAGAGGAATGTCTGGCTCTTTTCCTTCTGTCCTGAGAGTCAAGCAGCACTGCTGAAGCTGAGATTTAGGATCATTCCAATCCTGATTTAAAATGAACTCCTGTAAGACATTCACAAAGATGCTTTTATGGCTGAGAGACTGTGGCAAGAGTCTCAAACACAATCACATGTTTAAAATGGAGGCAAAGAAGTAGTAACCTGACTGATCTTACCTTTAAACGTGGGAAAAAGCATACATTCATGAAAGTGTGAACGTATTCCAAATCTTTATCAATGTACAAAGCGGCAATAAAGGCTGGGGAACAAAAAAGGTACTGTCACTCATCCAAGGAGAACGTTAATGGCTTGCACTTCTAGAACAAGTATCTCTTAGTACTCTAAAGCCATAGTCAATTATGTTGCACAGCAGCAATCTGAGGAGCATGTTATTATCCTACATCACAGGAAAAAGTAAAGTTGACCAAGAGATTAAGTGACTTACCCAAATCCTCTGAGTCATTAAAAAGAGCTACTAACAACACTGCTCCTTATCTCATATTTGAACCAGGTGACCATGGATACTTCAAATCAATCACTTCTGGATACTTTAAAATATTTTAGATATAAATCACACCTGTTTGTGTGCTATTTCTATTTTCTTGGAGAATTTGACAAAAGCCAGGAGGTCTGAATGCCTCATACAATATATCAAAATATAAAAGATACAGATTAACTTTCTTGGCAGAATATTTCTTACCATTTCCACTTTATTTGAAAAGAAGGTGTCATAAGCTTCCATAAATAGACTAAAGATGATTTCCATGCACCTTTTCTTCTTATGGAATGACCACTTTGAAACCTTCTAAAATGCAGTCAAATGAACACAGAAATATGTACCTGCTACTTTATTTTCCAACAGTGACATGAACATATTAATGAAACACTGAAACTGCTGTTAAACTACTGGCTATTGGAATGGGCTGCCCAGGGAGGTGGTGGAGTCGCCATCCCTGGAGCTGTTCAAGGCAGGACTGGATGTGGCACTTGGTGCCATGATCTAGCCTTGAGCTCTGTGGTAATGGGTTGGACTTGATGATCTATGAGGTCGCTTCCAACCTTGGGGATACCGTGATACTGTGATACTGTAAACAGTTCAACTTGGATTATAAGCTTTAACTTTCTGGATGTGCTTCTGACCTAGTCATGACAACTCCCCGATTTCTAAGCCTGCAACTTCATGGCTACATCTCGTTCATGGTTTCAAACAGACTTCTAAGATCCAAGCAAGTGTTCAAGATCTGGTTTTTGGAGGTATAAGCATAATTCATTTGAAAACTTGAATATAACATTTTAAATTTTGATTTAGGAGATTTCTAATGGCTCGTTAAAGCAGGCTGTAAGGAAAAACAAGAGTACTAAGCTGTTAAAGCCAAATTAACTCACACTCCAAGAGATCGGCCAAAGTCTTAGTTCGAAGAGCTACAGGTCTTTTTGTCTTGTCATTAGTGATGGCAAATTCTTGCATACCCAACTCTTCTGCCACCTTCGCCTGTGTCCTGTTGTTCACCAAAGAACTTCTCAATAGCTGCAACAGAAAGAAGTTCTACTCAGTGGTAACAATTAACAGTATCAAAGTAGGAAAGTTATAGAGAGCTGGGGGGAAAAAAAGTGACTTTTATCCTTGTAGCCTCTTCCTTCTCTGAGTTTGTTAACACACCTCAAATGATTTACATAAACACACAAACTCATTCTTTCTACTACAGATTTCCTTTCTGTTTCAATTCTTCCCACCAAATTCTATTTATTCCATGAACAGATTACTTCTGCAGGTAAGTCTTCCTTTTAAAGTGCTTGTTTGTGAGCTTCTCTGCAATCACGTATCACTTCTTCAGCCTCATGCTTTTTCGGCTGATCTGCAGTTTTCCAGTGTAGGTAATACACAGTTATATACCTTTTCTCACACAAAAGTATAATCACACCATGTTCTGGAGTCTGTAGAACAGCAGTATCCATCAAATGAGAAATAAAATGGCAGTAATTAAAACAAATGCACATTAAAGCAAGACAGTTTTGTTTTCAGAACAAGCTGCTGAGGAAGCTGCTTCATTCATTTTCACCAGAGAAGAAAGTGCATAGTGAGATAGCATCTACTGAAGACAGTATGACTGAGCCAATGCATCCCTGACAAACAGCTGGCTCTGACAATCTTCAGTGTAAACAGTGTCTAAGACACCTGGTTCTGCAGTAGAGCACCCTGAAATGCTTAATTCTGGCTCTAGGCTGATTGTTTCAATAAAGAGAGCTGCCAAAGATACAATCCTGTACATCTTAAATCATTTCCTGCAATTTTCTGAAGCCTTGGATAAGGTAGGATTCCCCTCTCCTCCCACTTTTTTTTTTTTGCTTTAAATGAAACACCATTAATTTAAGAAGTTAAGGTTATTATAGGAGGTGGAGGTGAGAGAGAAAGAATGTCTCTTTTTCCCCCACTGTTTCTGTGTACTCTAGAGTTGAGAAGCTGCATGCACATCTTTTCTCTTTGTCTTCCATATCACATTTGCTCAGCTGATTAGATCCAAGTTATATGCTACCTGGCTCCAGCATGTCAACTGAGCCTATGAAAATCAAGATTTATTTGCTGAACTTGATACTTCATCTCTGACAACAGACAAAGAATGAGCAGTATCTTCATAATTTGCTTGGCAGTGACGTATGAAGCAAATACTCACAACTTGATCTTCATAAACTAGGCAGACTGCAGACAGAATTAATACCTGCTTCCCTAACATCTGCCTAAATTCCTCTGCTTGCTTCATTCCGAAATTCTTCACTTTTATGTCCTGAAGACAAAGAAACAATACTTTCCCCCATAAAATACTAAGTACTACATGCAACCTACAAGACAGAAGTGCAGCATCACCCAACAAAAATCTGTTTCTTGTAATGGGAGAAGGAGGATCTCTTTTGCTGTGTTTGCAAAGTATTTCTTTTGATGGGACCCATAATCAGGATTAGCAGTATCATAAAACTAAGAGCAATTTACACACTACACAGTGAATTAGAGATGGAAAAATCTCTCAGTTATCCTTCTAGCACTGTGATTAACAAACTTGCTGTGTATTACAATTCATCTCCTCTTCATGCGTGACCCAGCAGGAAACACAATTCCCCTTACTGACACAGGGAAGACATGCTACCTTCTACCTTCCCAGCAGTGTTTTAGAGGGAGTCTCCACTTTGGCAGCACACAGTCTTCATCACTGTAGGTGCTATAATGTGTGATGAATGCTCAACTGGAGCTTAACTCTAATTACAAAGCAATTAATTTTTTCAATACTTCTCTCTTCACACAGCATGCTACTACCCATGACTGTAGTGTAAGGCAGTACTGGAAAAGCTGTGCCTTCTAACAGCCAGCAAAACTTTGTGCTCTTTTTTGGCAGATCCATTGGCCAAGTGATACATATATATATATGTATGTAGACAAGACATATATATATATATATATAAATAAACGTAGACAAGACAGTGTTCTCTTTTCTTAAATATAGTTAATTTACAAGCATCACACAAGTAATCTCTAGACACTAGGAAGTCACTGCATTACCAGCCAAGCAGAATGTTCCTATCCTTGACCAAAATTGTCTTCAATACTACAATCAATTAGTGTTATTACTCTGAATGTAAGTATCCTCCCAGATGACAAGAGCTCAGTGTTTGCCGTTCCTCTTCAGAACCCACATCGGTCTCGTCTCCTTTCTCACAAATCTCATTTCATTTATCCTCAAAAACCATTCTAAGACAATTTTCTTTTTCTCTGCATGCACATCATCCCCAAAGATGAAATTTTGTTCTAGGCATTGCCTACTTCTCCATATCTTTATGTGTTTTCAGCATCCAGTCCACTCTAACTTTGAGGCTTCCACTACAAACTTGGACTGTGCAACTTGTTTTACTTGCCTACTCACTAATCATTAAATTAAGGAACACAGAGACATTCTGATCATTGTCCTCAATTAATAGCAACACTTTGTATTCTTCCTGCCAAAACATTCTTGAAAGGTTTATCTTACTGCAACAACAGTAATGCCTACATTCTTAGAAGTTGCCTACAACATAATCCATCTCCACCCCTCCCAGCCCAGTCTTGGCTTTTTGCCTTATTTTTGTTTCTCTAAAGGATTAAATGACAAGGCTCTTCTCCCTTTTAACTTTTACTTCAAAAGTTCAGGCTTTATCTACTCTGTCTCCTTAATGGTGTAGAAAAATGCATCCAAATGTAAATGAAACTTAAGAGCTGGTGAAGAAACATTAGTTTCAGTCAGAGCATGTTTTTTTCCTGTAAATAGCTTTAGCCCAAAATACACAAGAAGTATATACTTGGAAATGCATTGCCTGGTAGAAACTTAGCATTATTATCCCTTTAGCTACTTGGAGCCATTTTCTCAAGTCAATAAGATACCTACAGTGCAACTTCCTAATTTTAACCAGAAGACTTGACTCATATTCCTGATACATGCATCCCTTTTTTATTCTAGCCCAAGAAATATTCAGTAAGCCTAAGAAAATTTCTTCCTCAGAAACAAAGCCAGAGCTGTGTAGCTGCAGTACTAAATGAATCATTCAGGATAAAAACTACATATACTACCACCCTGTTCTTCAAGTACCATCGTTTGCCATGAGGTTCCCAAACTGGGTTGTTCACAGCCTAAATAAGAGAGGCTGAAAGGCTGTGGCAAATAACAACTGATGACGATAACTACACTAAAATTAATTTCAAAAGACTACCACAGGAGCTCCAGATGGGGGAAAAAAACCCACAAAAACACAAAACCAAAACCAACAGGAAAATCAGACTAAAAGATTGTAAAATCTTCTTATTAAGAATCATAACCCTGCCTGGTTGCAGGTTCAACAAACTATTAGTCATAAATAATACAAGTCATGTGATGTGCCTATTTAAATAACTGGTTTAAGACACTTATCTTTAAGCAAGAACCAGTCTTATCTCTCAGCTTCATCGCTGACATCCGTAACATTATTGATCCATTTCATAGAACAAAAATTTTTGCACTGGACTCATAAATCACCATTTCCATTCACTGCAGTGCTCATGGCTTAAAATTAACAAAGTCTTATTAAGATCAGTGGTTGCTGAGGTTTCTTTTATTAATCAAATCCACTGTAATTCACTAACTGCTTCCATAATTTCAGTCTCCATCCCGCTCCTACGTTTCTGGAGAACATGATTGATGACAGTCTCACCGTTAAGTGCCCTTCATGATGATCAGGGAAATGTATGAATAAATACTCTGTGGCTACCAACTGCATTATGGAGTCACCCAGGAATTCCATCCTCTGGTTGTGGCCTCTGAAAAATGAGACATCAATGCAGCAAAATCAATAAGCACTCAGGGAGGAAAAAAACCCAGGATGCACACACAAATTAAAATAGAGTGATCTGAATTCAGCCTCGCTCATTTCCAAGTGCATTTAAAGCAATTCTCCAGTGTTAACCAGGTGGGATGAAAACACAGTTCATTACTGTTATAACACCAGCTTTGAGGGAGAAAGCAAATAATGCAAATGCATTAGATCAATGCAATTATTAGCTCACAGGTCTAATTATTAGATCACAGATCTAATAATGCAATGATTAGATCACAAATCTAATACAAATGCAATGACTAGACCTCAGATCTCTGTCTAATTGAAAGAGAAGGGCAGTTGACATCAAGATTGTACTGGGAGATGGTCTCTACCTGCAGCTTCTTATAAGAAAGTGAACTAGTGAATGCAGTGCCTTCAACAGAGAAAGAGGTCTGTCCATTCAGGGGAATTAAAAAAAAACAAATCAGGTTTTAAACTCATGTGGGACCACGGACTGGGGAACCACTGCTATGGCTCTGCCATTTGCTTTAAAACAGGGCCTGCCACCTCTGCACACAACAGAACACAGGGGCTGCACTTAGACTCAAGAGAATTTGTTTATTTCTTTCCCTTGCCCATATATACTGCCAAGGATGTTTTCCTACTGTCTGAGGAGTGGTAAGCAAACACCAATGCTGCAGGAAGCTCAGAATAGACACTGGAATAGCTCTGCAACACCCTGTATAGTCCTTCATAAGGTAGCCACTGCTGGCTACTGTCAGAGACGGGATATGGAGCCAAGTGGGCTCGAAAACAGAGCTGCTCTATTCTCTTCTGGAGAACAGATGCATTAGCTAGAGTTTGTTTAGAAACAAAGCATTCTGGGATGCTAACAGAAGGACTGACAGAGCTACACAAGGGCTCTTGCTGTGTACTCACAGAGTCAGATGGTTAAAGCCTACTGTCCTCAGAGTGAATGCACGAGCTAGAAGTCGAACGTGAGTAAAGATGACTCCAATTGCCTCCTCAAACTCTGTAAGCTTTTGAAGAACTGGAGAAGTCTCAATGAGTTGTCTGTCAGTGTTGGACTCCTGCAACTGTAAATAAATAGAAGTGAAAATAATGACAAGTTGATGCTCTCTTAGAACTTCTCAGAGAAAAGCAAGCCTTCTGTAAACCAAGGGCAAAGAATACAGTGAATAAGTCATTCTGTGGAGAGCTGAACTGAGACAACCAAGTTTCTTCTGGCTTTTTGTCTTGGGTAACTGCTACTTGAAGAAGATGTGGGCTCTGCTGTATGAGTTTTTTAATGGGTGAGGCATTTATAACACACTGCCTACATAGTCTTGTCTCTGCATATGGATAGCATGGGCTACTTACTTTCACAACACATGCACAATTGTTCATGTCTGAGTTTTCTATTGTTATTGCATTATTTGCAACTGAGCAACAGACTCAGAAGTTTAGAATAGGGCTGACTGACAGCATGCCAAGATGAGACAAACCCCAAATCTGTTTCTTCCATTTTCCTTCAGTATCAAAAAAAGAATATCTAGTTAGTGTTTGACATTCAAAAGGGCACAATAACACAAGAAAATTAAAGTTATCGCTCTGGATATCTTTTCTTATCAGTTTCTTGTCCGATGTTCTGGATGTGGTGACACCTAAATGGCATTCTGGAGCTGTAAAGTAGCTTAAGCATTTTGTCCAGCCACTCTGGGCATCTCTTTTGTATAGCAATGCCTTAGAGCAGGAATCATGCAGATCAGGATATCGAAGAGAAAAGTAAGAATTGCCACAATTTTTGAAGTGGTATAAAGAAATTTTCCAGTTTGTTGCCTGCCCCTCTTCTATTTCTTCATTTGTCTTTTTTTCTTACACACTCCTGAGCTTTCAGCTGAGAGTTTCATACAACTACATATCTTGGCACCCAAGTCCCACACCTGGGTGGTAATGGCCAGTTTGGAGTCCAAACTGCACGTGGAGCCGAGACTGCTTTTTGCTTCCTCAGGCACAGTCCTTTATATTTATCTACATGGAATGTAATCTGTTTTTTTACTCCATACTTTTGCATTCTCAAAATCAGACTGCAATTTTTCAGCCTGCTGTTGTCCCTGCTACCTTGAATAATTTGGTATTGTCAACAAACTGCCACTTCACTGCTCATCCTCTTCCCTAAGCTGTGGATGAGAACAGCATGTGAACTTCAGCAGAGATCCCTAGGGAAATCTGTCAGCTATCTCCATCCCTTGTAAAGATGTGGTCATTTCACTCCTTTTCTCCATTTTCTGTGTTTCAGCCATTGCCTTAAATTGTCTGAGGACTGACAGTATTCACTGGGGTTGCTTTTTTTTATTTTATTTATTAGTCCTTCCTTGTTTTTTTTAAAATGCATTTTACAAAGCATTTCATGAGTGCCTTTCCAACAGCATCTTTGGAAACCCAGCAGGCAGTATTACCTGCATCATCACATGCTTTTTCTTTGTCTCCTTGAACATCTCCTACCCATCTGTGAGGCAAGACTTGTCTTTACATCTTGACTTCGTCTAAAAAAAACAAAAACAAACCCACACTATCCAGGTGACTACTAATTTTTTTCAGCACTATTTCTATTGGTTTGCCTACTTCCAAATAACAGGGCCAGAGGCCTTCAGTTCTGTATATCTTATCTATCTTACCCAGAGCTTTTTTGAGCTTTTAATTGGCATCTCACTTGTAGCATAGTTAGGAGGACTTCAAATTATTCTGTAAAAAGCTTTTTTTCAGGCTAGCAGGCTGTGTTTTTCAGCCTGAGCAGGCTGTGTTTCCCCTACTGACAAGAAGAAAATTAGGATGGCCTGGGACATGGAAGAAAATTTTTCACCACACGAGTTAAGGCAGTAGCAAATTATAAGCTCCATACATTGACTGTCTTAGACTTCTAAGCGGTGTCCAAGTCTTCTTTGTGAAAGCAGGGATAAACAGGTTAAAATGAAGTAAGAGAAAATAAAGAAACCCTGAGTAAGAAGAATCTTCTTGGGAGCTTGTGCAACCATGCAGGATAGCTGCTGCTCAATCTCCAAAGTTTATCTTCCCATTAAGACTCTTTCCTATTGACACAGGGAGAGTTGGTTGTAAAAATGCTTCATGTGCACCGATTTGTTGCTGAAGATTTTGTCTATGTGCCCATTGCAAAATCCATACAAACGTACAAGACATTCCAGATGGAGACCTCAAAGTGACCTCCTGCTGGATGAGTGTACTCAGAAAAGTATTTCAAAGGATTTGAAATGACTGCACCAAACAGCAGAGACTTGGCTGGACAAAAGAACCCTCTCAGATGTTCATGTGACCCTGAAAACCTTACTGACTGGAATCTGACTACAGCGATTCTTGCACACTTGGAAAATTCCCACGTATGCTGTGATGACAAGAAACTATGGCACAGAGAGGCTCTATTATGTGGCTCTAAGTCTTTCACAGAATTCAGTCAGGGAACTTGGACTGGGTAACCATTTTCCCAACTCCCAGCCTTGTAAAACTTAAGAATTTATGAACTTGTATCCTTCAGTACATGGAGGATGAATTTGCCTTCAGACATCTTCATCATTTCAGTGTTTACTTGGTGCTAAAGCTAAAAGAATCATCAAAACCACCATGCCACCATATGCAGAAAACGAAAATAAGTCAGACTCACACTCTTACTGCATTTAATTAATGTGTCTTCCTGCTACAAAAGTTTCAGTATTAATTTCAGGTTGACAAAAAAAGATATACAAAGATTGATTTTGTACCCTTTTCCCCCCAACTTCAAGAATCATCATAGAATCATAGAATGCTTTAGGTTGGAAGGGACCTCAAGGATCATCCAGCTCCAACCCCCTGCCATAGGCAGGGACACCTCCCACTAGAGCAGGCAGCTCAAGGCCTCATCCAGCCTGGCTTTAAACGCCTCCAGGGAGGAAGCATCCACAACCTCCCTGGGCAATCCGTTCCAGTGTCTTACCACCCTCACTGTAAAGAACTTCCTCCTAATATCCAGTCTAAATCTCCCCTCTTCCAGCTTAAACCCATTCCCTCTCGTCCTGACATTACTAGACCTTGTAAATAGTCCCTCCCCAGCCTTCCTGTAGGCTCCCTTCAGATACTGGAAAGCCAGTATCTGAAGAAGATGAACAAGAAACTGCCAAAATGTTAACTCTCACTAGATTTATCATATAAGCACAGTTATATATCAAACATGGGCCAAGGAAAGGGGAGTGATTAATCTTTAGAGAGAGAGATATTCATTACTTATTTAAAAAACCCCCAACCCAACATCAAACACAAAGGTAAATATATAAGCTCCGCTGGCTACTTTTTAGCACGGCTCCTGATGTGTCATTACAATGGAAAGCTATGGAAAAGCATCCCTGAAAAGAGAGCTGTAAAATTTATTACAGGAAGGGTTACACTTACTTGGAGTGGGTGTAGTGGATAATTAAGCCATACATCCCGCAGGTCCTGCAAACATTGAGAGATGCCTTTAATGCTCAAGGGAGTCATTTAACAAATTCCACAGTACTAAATAAAATGTCATTACTTGAAATACTGAACTATTTCAGATGCTGACTCTGCTTATTGCAAATTCAATAGCGCTGGCAAACTAATTTTTAAAATCATGTATTTGCTGTTCAAACCGCCTGTAGTTCTCCCAATTAGCTTATGTCAAAGAGGTGGAAAAATCCTTGAACCAAATAAAAAGTGGTTAAAAGGAAAGAAAAGATTTGTTTAAGCCTCGGGACTAACTTTATTTGCAAGTACTCTCCTCAGTAGCAAGTTTGACTTCACCAAAGGCAAGGACTAAAAAAAAAAAAAAAAAGATAAAAAAGCTCACTTATTTTCTTCTACTTCATACAGGCTTCCTTCACTAGAGGCACTAAGCAGCAAATAAACACTGAGCTGCAATAGGTTTCTAAATACTTTTATTTCTAATAAGCTTTGTCATTTCACAGACTCAAGAGACATCCAAGAAGGAAACCGCTGTTTAAGTCATCTAATCTCCACTGCCATGTGTATTGTCCCAGCAGTATGTACTGGTTACTTTTCTTAGGGGAAAAGTAGGTGGGATTCATTAGGTGGGATAAAATCACAGTATGAAGGAGGTTGGAGAGGACCTCTAGGGATCATCTTGTCCAAGCAGGTTCACCAAGAGAAGGCTGCACATGATCCCACCCAGATGAGCTTTGCAAGTCTCCAAGGAAGGCTCCACAACCTTTCTGGGCTGCCTGTTCAAGTGCTCCTTCACTTCAAATCTAAAGGTTTTTCCTTATGTTTAGGTGGAAATTCTGTGCTCTGTTTTGTGGCTGCTGCCCCTTGTCCTATCACTGGGCACCACTGAGAAGAGACTGGCCCTATCCCCTTGTCACTCACCTTTCAGATATCGATAAGCATTGATAAACCCCCACTCATTCTTCTCTCCCCAGGTCTCTCAACCTTTCCTCATAAGAGAGACAACTCCAGTTCCCTAATCATCTTTGTACTGATTAACTAATATTGATCTAAAATACAGTATGCAAGAATTGATTAGACTTTAATTATGTGATTGTGAGGTTGCTGGATGAAATCCCTTGTAGTTTTTTTTTCAAAGAGATGCTTAAAAGTTTTAGGGCCAAGCCAATTTAACCATGAAACAGGAATCTCCACGTGCATCATTTCCCCAAAGCATGCCACCTGGATTCACAGCACTCATCTCTGTGGCTACAGCAGCACTTTAAATGGAAGTCTGTAGGCTTCCCACATCACCTGCTGTTTCCTGCCTAAGCCAACCAACAAATGGCACACTTAAGGAACCGTAACTTTTTTGCCCAAACCAGTGTAGTTTCCAGGATGTAAGTACAACAGGGGTCTTCTCACTGCTTTGTGATTCTCAAGTAAAACAGCAGACAAGAAAGCATGACCTCAATTTCTTTAAAAATGAAAATCACATCACAGAAATGCATAAATACCTTGTCATTGAAGAGTAAACGTCCAAATAACTGTTTTGCTTCTTCTAGGCTCCCCTCTAGATAAACAGCTCCTACACAAGGGGACCAATATGTCAAAGATCAATAATGCATTATTACTTAGACTCTACTATGAGCAAGGAAGTCAAAGGTCTCTGCCTTCTTCACCTCCAACACATTTTATGTTTTAAAAGTGTGCTTTCCTAACTTTTGGAGAAATTTAAAGCATTTTAAACACCAACATAAAGCAATGGTCATGGAATGCACAGAAAAGACCTGGAAGAGTTAAATCAGTGACAGAAATGGATACATCCAAAGAGCAAAGTTTAAACAAATGAGGCTAGAAGCAATCTGTTTCTAAAAGCAGTTGACAGTAATCAGCTAAGTCCACCATATATGTAAATGGTTGTTACGGTTTGAGGCTGGGTGCCTTTAAGAACCATCAAGTCGAGGGCCTCCAGAGGCTAGACAGGTCTGGGAGGTGGACCTGAAAGTGTAATTTTTGTTATTTTATTCCTGTAACTCTTGCATCCCTATAAAACTGTCTGCAGAGTTAGTTTCTGCCCTTTTTCTCTCTCTCTCAGCTGCCAGAGCTTTATCTTGGGTTTGGTGTAGGGGAGTGAAGCCTGCTGCCAGTTTGGGCCTAGAGCAGCCTAGCTGGGATCTGGAGCTGCCAAGCTGAATTTTAGCTGCATCACTCGGGTATGGGGGGGGCAGAGAGGCATGGTACAGGTGGGCAACACTTGAGGCTTGGATTTTTGGCCTGGTTTGGAGGAAGGTGGTGTGAAGCTTTGGCCTAAGGAGGTTCTTGGAGAACTATGACCAAGATGTACTATGGATTTTGTCTATATTATACACTTTGCACTGTAGTACGTAGTTATAAATAGCATTTCCAACTACATTTTCCAATTCTATCCAATCCTGTGTGAACCATTTTTCTTTTTGCCCCTTTTTGGAAGGGGTAAAAGAGCTTCCGTCTGCTCAAAACCAAGACAGTTGTGAAAACCACAAGACACATTTCAACAGCTAGCAAAGAATTCTCATTCATTGTGTAATTTTAGGACTGCTACAGTCTGCATATAAAGGATGTGGCAGGACTATCCCAAACTGCCTTTAAAAAAAAACCCAACAAAATCAAAAATCTTATATAGCCCTCCCTAGCCATCCACACATGCCTTAGTAAGAAGCTCTGCAAAACTTGTACCAGCATATTGTATCTTTGTGTGCACCACATACACTCTTGTATCTGCTGAGGCACTTTATTAATTCAGTATCAACATTTTGCTCTTTGATACTCTTTACAGGAGGGCTTCTCAAATCCTTGAACTAGTTCTTTTAAGCACATCTGTATAAAAGCAAAGGGAATATACAGCTGCATGTACACAGAGAGTCAATATTCCCACATGAAAGGAGAATGTAGGTTGCTTTGCTGTGTCTTCCCCTGCATCTTTCCTTTTAATTCCTCAATAGGTCAACTACTTTCTTGGACATTTTTAAGAAGAGTTTGGGGGTTTATATCTCACCAGAAGCACATTAAGGGAGCACAGAATTTCTAAGAGCACCAAGACTTTTGCAATGGTTTTCAAGAGTAGAAGCTCAAGACCCCACTACAGTCCCTTAAGAAGCTCCCAGATTTTAGCTATAGCCCTGACAAAAAACTTCCTGCTCAATTAACTTTGTGAACAATTTTTTGTACTGGAGGTTAAACAGCAAGCCTGCTCTCCTAGCAAATCTCAGTGCTTGCCAAGTAGTCCTCATCATTACATCCCAGGCAAGTTGAAGCACATGAACAAAGCCACAGATACACCGATCTGCTGTTCCTTTTCTGATTGTTTAAAGATCAAAGCACTCATGGAAGCAAAACAGAGTTGAAAAGAAACCTCTTACTTCTTGATAAGATGAAATACAATTTGGCCCAAGGCAGAATGCACAGAACAGTTGACAACTAAGCCAATTATAATCTATTTTTCAAAACAGGCTAAAATGCTTTAAGAGCTTGTGCAGTATATAAAGATCTGGATCAGGGCTAAACCATACCCATAGCTCCTATCACATACAGGACATCTGGATGAATATAAAGGCAAATCAGTGAGATTTAGCTCGCTTTGTGTATTCAAACAAGGACAGATTTATAAAAACATGCTATTTAAAATAGAGCTTGTGTGGATATAACAGATCAGATTTCTGCCTTACTGCTTGCTTATTTGTTAACTGTGGGCAGTCAGTCTTGATTTCTTCTCCAACATATCGACTAGTGCAGCCAGTTGCTAATCAGCATCTTAGTGCACAAGAGCAAAACTGACACAAATCCACTTCATTCTCAGCAAGAGGGGGTTGGGAGCGGTGTGACACCAGTTATGGCATATTGCCATGCTTTTTATTTGTAAGGAAAATGCAAAGATCAAAAATTGTTTCCTTGGCAAATGTCATGTTTAAGTCACAGGAGGAGGTTAGAAGGGCACAGAGGGAGCATGCTGGTGACTTGGTTGGGAGTGCCTGACACATTCAGAATGCAAGCTGAAGAGTTTAAAATTCAGGCTCTCTGCAGATTTGTGCAAGTACTAAGGGAAGCAGTGAAGCTGCATTTTTCCTCCCAGGCCATGGTGACTGAACTACTCCCCCTAGACGACTGCAGGTGGCAGGCCATGTTGGCACGTGAGAGATGGTGTTATGCAGTGATGGAGAAGTGCTGTGCCACGACAGTATAAAATGGGTGCACCTTCTGTGTGGGGGAGGCAGGATGCAGAAAACGAATTTCTTCATTGTATTATTGCACACTCGTCATGTTACACACACACAGCATATGTGCAGGAGATGGAAAGAGATGAAGATTTAAGATTTAGTATTGCCTACCATTTCTAATACTACTCAACACATATTTCCTCCAGCCCATTCAACATGGCACGTAGACACATTAAAACATCACTGCCTACACACAGAAGTACACTTGGGTTACCTATTAGGGCTTCAAAGCAGTTGGCCATGGCGTGGCGGAGATCCGACTCCCTGCAAAGGTCTGGACCGTGAGCATAAAGCATAAATCGATCTAGTTCCAGCTTCTGCAGAACATGTGGAAAGAGTTAAAACCATGGCTTTAGAAGTGTAAGAGTACCAGTTCTCCTCACTCGAGCTCAATTCCACTAATATGCAGCAACTGAACCTGAGAGAACTTGAAAAGATTTTCTCCATACTTTCAGTTCAGACACAGACTAAAATTAGCAGACTTCATATTTGTTTATCAGAAGCAAGCAACTGGAGTGCGATAGCGTGGGAAAGCCAGGATTGTCAAACTGTCAAGAGAAGCCAGACTAAAATATGTTACTAGTGAGATTTAGAACCGAGTTCAAAAGGCAGGCTGAAGAGGTGACAGAAAAATAGCCTGCTACTGATGGGCTGGCTGCTGCAATGTGCTGTAGTTCTTGCTGGTAGTCTGCCCTCATCTGACTTGTCTTGAGAAGTGCCAAAGAGACACTTAAAGGACAGAAATCAACACTGAGGGAAGGAAAAAAAAAAAAAATGTGCCTACACGAAGATAAAGTAGAACAGTGAGAAGAACGGGAGCTCTAACTCCAGTAGCTGCAATCCACTAAACATCTGGCTTTTTCCTCTAAGGGCTTCAACAGGTGGCAGCAACAAAAGCCTCTGGGCACTGCAAACAGAAGACTGATACTTCAATCTGCAGTGCCACCTAGCTTGCTTTTCTTCTTTAGAGTGTGCAGCATTAACATTCATCTCTTGCCTAAACCACAGTTCTGCTTGCCAGTCACAATCCCAGGTACTTTATATAATACACGGTAATTCTGCTATAGAAATGCAGGCAAGAGCTGCTAGATTCTCTTTATATATTCATCTTTTTGACACAAACCCATTATTGGGATTTTTCAAGAAAATATTCATGCATCTTGCAAAGTTTGTATGCAAATATGCTCTTCCCAAATAGTTGTTAGTTTCTACTGACTAATATTCGTTAACTTTCAACTTCATCCTTCTGAAGCATATTTAAGAGGTAAAAGTGAAGACCAAGCAGTTTGTGGAGTGTGTGGTTTAGACACATTTCATTGCAAACAAAATAGGAATCTTCATTTTTTCAATGAATGACAGCCTACTCACTGCCCCAGAAGACAGGGAATTACCACCTACAATGTTCCATCACGTTTTATAAAGTGCAGGGAACACTTGTTAAGAGTCAGCATAAACACTGAACATTTCTCTGTGCTGAATCTGAACTTCTCACAGATTGTTGCCATTTGCTCACGTTAACAGCTGTTGTTCGCGTGTCGCTGTGTCACCTCCATCTCTAGCAGCTTATCTGTTTTTTGAGCTTGCATTCAGCTTTTTTGCATGCATTTGGCTTCTCCTTTTTTGATCACAAAAGGTCTCAAATTATTTTTAAAACTTCTGCTACAGTGTCCCTTAGAAGCTACAAAATTGTATCGTTTCATCCTCAAACAGCATTCCAGATGCATAAGAGAAGTTGGAGAGCTGAGACTTAAGTAAAATGAATGCAAGGGATAATTAAGGAGGTGAAATTAAGGGTGTGCCCAGGTGGCCAAGAGAGCCAATGGCATTCTGGCCTGCATCAGGAATGGTGTGGCCAGCAGGAGCAGGGAGGTCTTTCTGCCCCTGTACACTGCACTTGTTAGACCGCACCTTGAGTACTGTGTCCAGTTCTGGGCCCCCCAGTTTAAGAGGGACATTGAGATGCTTGAGCGTGTCCAGAGAAAGGCAACGAGGCTGGGGAGAGGCCTCGAGCACAAGCCCTACGAGGAGAGGCTGAGGGAGCTGGGATTGTTTAGCCTGGAGAAGAGGAGGCTCAGGGGTGACCTTATTGCTGTCTACAACTACCTGAGGGGTGGTTGTGGCCAGGGGGAGGTTGCTCTCTTCTCTCAGATGGCCAGCGCCAGAACGAGAGGACACAGCCTCAGGCTGCACCAGGGGAAATTTAGGCTCGAGGTGAGGAGAAAGTTCTTCACTGAGAGTCATTGGCTACTGGAATGGGCTGCCCAGGGAGGTGGTGGAGTCACTGTCCCTGGAGCTGTTCAAGGCAGGATTGGACGTGGCACTTGGTGCCACGGTCTAGCCTTGAGCTCTGTGGTAGCAGGTTGGACTTGATGATCTATGAGGTCTCTTCCAACCTTGGTGATACTGTGTGAAATCAGAAACACTGTATAAGATATAGAAGAGAAAAAAGGAATCAGGAATGTACAGATATTTAATATTTATACTTGCATCTAATACAAATGGAGTTTTCAACCCACTGCAATAGAAGTTGTAAAGAAACTGACCATGTACAAAGATGAGTACAATTTCAAGAATATATGAGCTTTTAAAACAGTAACAGGAATTTAAATGTCAGGCAGTTCAAGACTGCATTTGTAAACAAAGCTCTTACTTGAAACATTTCAATCAATTGATGCTTATCTAAAAAACTAAAGAAATCTTTGATGCAGAGTGATTGCATTCACTCCTAGAATCATAGAATCAACCAGGTTGGAAGAGACCTCGAAGCTCATCCAGTTCAACCTATCACCCAGTCCTATTCAATCAACCAGACCACAGCACTAAGTGCCCCATCCAGTCTTTTTTTTAACACCACCAGGGATGGAGACTCCATCACCTCCCTGGGCAGCCCGTTCCAACCACAAATCACTCTGTGAATAATTTCCTCCTAATATCATGCCTATACCTCGCCCAGCACAACTTGAGACTATGTCCCCTGGTTCTACTGCTGCTTGCCTGAGAAAAGAGAATGACCTATGCCTCTCCTGAGAGCTGGGCAAAGAGATGATGCTGTCTTTGCCAAACTCTTGTGACTGGATATGCTTCTTTAAATGACTGTGTGAATGTGAACAAAGAGGATTAAAAGAGCACTTGAAAATTATCAGCAGAACGCAGCGGACACACAGGCAGGCATGCACAGTACATTACATTGGTAAGTCTCAGACTGGTCTTTTAAATACATGCTCTGAAAATCCAGTATGATCAACACCAAATTATCTACAAGCAGAGACTTTGGCAACTTTATTTATCATATTCCCAGCCCCTGGTAGCATGTAATAAATTTAAAATGCCAGTCTGTTTCCATGGGTTCTTTAGCTACAACTTGAAAAGCATTTATTGATAATATCAAATGTAAAATGCTTTGTCATTCATAGAATTCCATGAAATAAAATTCAGAAGCATCTCAGGTTTTTTCCCATGAGATAATGCAACTTTGCACTGAAAGCCTTTCTAACCTATTTCTTTCATAGTTCACAGTGGATCTGAAAATGACTGCATAGGTTTGGGAGTAGGCAAAAATGATTCTTTCCCCCCACTTTTTCTCCCACCTGCTGCTATGTTTCCCCCACACAATATCAGTAAGTTCTTTTAAACTCACAGTTTGGGTTTTTTTCTTCACTTAGATCAGCTTCATTACATGTGCAATTTAAAGGTACATACAGAATCAGAAAATGTTAGGGGTTAGAAGGGACCTCTAGAGATTTGAGCCCAAGCCCCCTGCAAAAGCACGACCACCTAGGGCAGGCCACACAGGAACACACTGCGCCAGGTTTTGAAAGTCTGCAGAGAAGGAGACTTCGCAACCTCTCTGAGCAAGCCTGTTCCAGTGCTCTGTCACTGTCACCATAAGGAAGTGTCTGTCCGTGTTGAGGTGTGTTGTAGCTTGTACTCGCTGTTCCTTGTCCTGTCACTGGGCACCACCAAAAAGAGCCTGGCACCTTTATCCTGAAATCCACCCCTCAGCTATTTATAGACATTAATGAGATCCCTTCTCAGCCTTCTCAAGACTAAACAGCCCCAGTTCCCTCAGTCTTTCTGCACAGAAGAGCTGATCAGGTCCCTTAATCTTCCTTCAATGTAAGCATCCTAAAAACTTATGCTTCTGCCTGCAAAAATTAGTCTTCTTAAAAACATGTTTTGGAGAAAACACCAAGTCCTAATTAGTCTTTAAAATCTACTTTCAAATTCCAAAGAACTCCTGTAATCTAAATCTCATGCACAAAACTTGGTAAAGACATTGACGTTCAAAACAAGCAGATCCCTCAGGAAGCAATCCATGTGTCAACAGTATCTCACCTATGGGTGTCAAACAGAGACCTATCAAACTGTACCTTAGCTAGCATGGCCAGGTGTTGGTTCTGTACGATGGCAGTGCGGTACGTAGCTAATCCTCCTTCCTCCAGAGTGGGAAACAGGTAGTACAAGTGGACACTGGCAAAACAAAAAATCCAATCAGATGCTGTCAGCATTTGGTTAAAGATGTGTGCTTCTAGGGAACCATGCCCTTCCCTCAGATCTTAACTGGTAATACAGGTCCCTTCCAGGGTAGCAACAGCTTGCATTAAAATAAATAAATACTAAAGCAATGCTCAGTAAATTTGACAGGAAAGGAATGGCAGCAGGAGAAGAGAGCTATTTTTCTACTGGGCACTGCATAGTCTCTAAATTCCTACAACCAGAAGTTTCCTCATCTGAAGGTTTCTGTAAACAGCAGTGGGTTCAGCAAGATTGACACCTAGAGGATGCTGAGGAATAAAGCACAAGGGAACTGCCAGCCTTGAGAAACTCAGTCCTGCAGGTGTGCAGTACTTAGAGGTGACACCACCTCTGGTTCAGGCTGGACCACCATTCAGGATGCTAATTTCACAAGTTTCTTACAATACTTGAACAGATACTAATAAAGTCTAATAACAGAAGCCAAAGACTTGTATTTATTAAATATGTCAAGTCAATAATAACACGGGGAAAAAAGAAAGTGTAAAACTCACAGACTTTCAACTGCCTTTAATGGGTTTTGTCATCATGCATGTAAGATACTTAACAAAACTGAAACAAGTTATTCAGTGATCCAATCCAGTGATTTGAGTAACAGATAAATGCCTCTGATTACCTTCATATGGCCACCTAACCCACGATGGAAAGAAGTTAATGCAGAGGTCTTCAACACACCACAAGGCAGTGGACAGCACTAATTATTACAGTATTTTATTAATCCAGTACACGGGGAGTAAAGTGCAGATGGATGAATGATCATTTAAAGAGAAGAACTGCTATAAAACTTAAAGGCAATCAAATCAAGCATTTTTAACAAAAGCAGAGACCTGAAGTCAAGAGAGGTAGATTTAAAAAAAAAAACACAAACCAGATTTAAATAGGTGCTTCTATGCTCTATTGAACATAAATGTAGCTTGAGGTTTTTCAGAATCGAGACAAAAGTTAGCTCAGAAAGCCAGCTGATGGTTGATGAACAATGACAAAGAAAAATGCAAGACAATTCAACCAGCAAGTCTTACATCTTCTCAGCTGCACTGCTTTATGAGAGAAAAAGGGCAGGAGTTTTCAGGGCAGCGAAGACCTTTACAGACTAATAGCTTTTAATTCTGAGTACCTAATGAGTAGTAGAGGCTATCAAAGAATGGAGATAAGGGAGCTTTTGTTTTTCATACAACAAACTTGCTTAAAGAGAAGCTTTACAGTAAACAAGATTGCTCCCCTATTTAAAAGGATAGAACAAAGCAGCTGAAAATGGATCTTTATTCTGTGGAAAGTGCCTGCCTCTAGTACTCAAGTAAGAGAGGCCAAGGGAAGCAAATGATGATGTCTCTGTACTATTCACTGATTTCAGAGTACTCTAAAATAAACCAAAACTGGAGCAGCTTTCGATAAGCCATGGGAGTTTTTTGTTATTACTTTAAACAATATTTGTGCATTTGCATACAGACACTAGGGAAGCTCCAACCTCAATAACTGACACTAGGGAAGCTCCAAGCCTAATAATTACAGAATCACAGAAACATTCATGTTGGAAGAGACCCTCAGGATCACCAAATCCAACCAGTATCCCTACTCTACAAGGTGCACCCGAAACCATATTGCCAAGCACCACATCCAAACAGCTTTTAAACACATTCAGGATTGGACACTCCACCACCAACCTGGGCAGCCCATTCCAATGCCTGACCATTCTTTCCCTGAATTTTTTTTCCTAATATCCAGTCTAAACTTAGTCACAGCTTGAAGCCATTCCCTCTTGTTCTGTCACTAATTACCTCTGAGAAAAGACCAGTACCAACCTCTCCACAACCTCCTTCCAGGTAGCTCTAAGACAGCAAGGAAGTCTCCCTTCACTCTCTTGCTCTTTGTCAGACTAAACATTCCCTGCTCCCTCAGTCACTCTTCATAAGATTTATTTTCCAGGCTCCTCACCAGCTTCATTGCCCTCCTCTGCACTCGCTCCAGTATCTCAACATCCTTCTGTTAATGAGGTGCCCAAAACTGAACACAATAAAATAATAATTGACACTAGGGAAGCTCCAACTCCAATAACTGACACCAGGGAAGCTCCAACCCTAATAGAAACAGAAGAACTGCACCACATTTGATATTATCAATAAATGCTTTTCAAGTTGTAGCTAAAGAACCCATGGAAACAGACTGGCATTCTAAATGCTTCCTTTAAGAAAAGAGTACAAAGTTCAACTTGTCTGTAGTTAAATAATCTCAAACCCAAATCAACTTAATATTACAACTCCAAGAATCAGGAACTCTAGCTTTTCATTCTGTGCTCTTCCTTGCTGTTTCATCAGCACTGAAGGAATTTTCAGATGTCCAGCTCTAATTATCAGGCAGGACTGCACACATGCACAATCATAAAGCAGACACTGCAAAGCTTAATAAAGCCAACCACATGACAGTAACATAGAAAGGTGAGGAGTGCTGAAGAATTGCCCACTTACCTCGTTAAGAACTCCACCACAGCATCTCCCAGAAATTCTAAACGTTCGTTGTGGTTAATCCTGAAAAAAGCATTTTAAGGTTTACCATCAGCTAAGTAATACATGCCAGTTATTTACTAAGCACAATCAAAAGAGAACAAAGCAGAATTGATTGTTAATCAGCCACGACAGACATTCTTGCAGCCTCTCTGTCGTGGTTTGAGCAGATAGATGCTCTTTTACCTCTTTCCAAAAGGGGTAAAAATGCTCCACACAGGATTGGATAGAAATTGGAAATTGAAAATGGAAGTACTATTCACATATGTACACAGCAATACAGAATACACAAATTCTTAAGTGGCTCTGGCCCAGTCTTTCAACCTGGGTTTACCACAAACTCATTAGGCCAAACCTTCCAAAAATCTCCCCCATTCAGGCCTTAGAAGCCCCTACCCCATACCTCTCTATCCCCCATACCAAAGCAATGTGACACAGCTAATATTTGGTTTGGCAGCTCCAGGCCCCAAATGGCAGCATTGCCAAGGCTGAGCCAGGCTGCAAACTCCCCTGCAAGGAGAGATAACAGTCTGTGCATCTTCCCAGGAGGATAGGGGGTGGGAAAGGGAAGAAAATTGACTCTGCAGCCAGTTTTATAGGGATGCAGGCATTATGGGATGAAATAGCATAATTTCCTGTGTCCCCCCCTTGGACATATCTAGCCTATTCTGGAGCACCTTATAGAACTCTGTGGTTTTCTTAAAGGCAGCCAGACACAAATGACCACACTCCCCCAAACTCTGGGAGGTTCTTTCCGAAAAAGGATAACAACTACATTAATCCTGATATTCAGGACTGATGCTACCACCTTTGAAATTTTCCTATGTCCCATTCAGAGCTTAACAAACAGTGAAAGGAAATGGTACTGCTCATTGGCACCGAGGTCTTGCTGTCCATCAGACAGCATCAGCAATTGAAGCAAACAGCCTGTCCTGTGCGTGCAGCTAGGGCAATATATGTAGTTAACATCAACACCTGCAGGGTGTGATGACTGCAACACATTCTTTCATATGGCAGAGCTATAAGACAGTAAGGACTTTCACTCTTCACAGCACCTGTAAATGACCCATTTTCTGGAACTTCCTTTGAGCTCAAAGGAAAAATGGCTGTACAAGAAAATGTATGCAAAGATGCCACTGAGTGAGTAGAATCTTGCATTTATTTTCTTTTCCTTTTCTGTTATTGCTGCTCCTAATTTTCTTTTGTCTTGCATAAAGTTCCATTTCCTCCAAGCTCTCTGCCTGCTTATATTAACAAAGAACTAACAGGACACAGCAGCTGAGAGAGACCAGGAATTTGCCTTCAAATACATAGCCATTTCTGCAGTGAACATCAAAGCATGTAAGTAGCACTGTTCTGACTTCACTGCAATAGAATCAAGGCTGATGCTACAAGAGGGTTTTTTTTTTTCTTTAATCCAGAAGATTCTTCTCAAGTGTTTGCCAGCTTTTATTATAATTTGCATCCCCCCAGCAATTATAGAGGTAGTCTGATTCCTGCTACAACAGGCTTCTGTTGTGGGCTGAAGGAATTCAGTTACATCTGCTGTGTAAAACAAAGTCCGAGCAATGCTGCAATTCAGATCTCTCAGAAATGGGATTTTATATTTGTGTGTGATTTTGTGAGAACTAATGCAATTTAGCCTTGCCTCACGTTATCTTAAGAAGGTTCAAATAAGCTTTGGGGTGACTCTCAAAGAAAGGGGTGTGGTGTAAAGATATAGTATTTGAGGTACGCTGTAGTAATTTATTTGGAATTCAGCTTCTCCCATTTACAGATTCAAAGATTGCATCAGCTTGGGAGGGGCCCTTCAGAGGTCATCTTCTTCAACCCCTCTGCAGTGAGCAGGGACATCTCCAACAAGATAGGTGTGCCCAGGGCCACACTGAGTCTGACCTTGAATGCCTCCAGGGAAAGGGTCTCAAGCACATCCCTGGGCAGCCTGTTCCAGTATTTCATCACTCTCATTGTACACAACTTCTTCATGATGCCCAACCTAAATCTACCCTGGTCCAGTTTCAAACCACTGCCCCTCATCCTACCATTACAGACTCTTCCAAACAGTCTTTCCCCAGCCTTCCTGTAGATCCCCTTCAAATATTCCCAAACATCTTCCAGAACGATGACTCTCAAAATTCCCAGTGATAGTATTAGTTAACTAAAATCACAAAACCACAGAACTGTCAGGGCTGAAAGGGACCTCAAAGATCATCTAGTTTCAATTTCCCTGCCATGGGCAGGGACACCCTCCCACCCTCCAGGTTGCCCAAAGCCACATCCATCTTGGCTTTAAAAACATCCAGGGATAAGGCTTCCAGCACCTCCCTGGGCAACCTGTTCCAGTGTCTCATCACCCTCTTACTGAAGAGGTTTTTCCAGATCTACTCTCCTCTACCTTGGATCCATTCCCCCTAGTCCTTTCACTACCTAACACCCTAAAAAGTCCCTCACCAGCTTTCTTATAGGCCCCCTTCAGATACTACTGGAAGGCCACAATAAGGTCTCCTCAGAGCCTTCTCTCGAGACTGAACAGCTCCAACTCTCTCTCAGTCTGTCTCCATAGGAGAAGAGCTCCAGCCCTCTGATCATCCTCGAGTCCTTTCTCTGAACACATTCCAGCACATCCATATCTTTTTTGTAATAGAGGTTCTAGAACTGGACACAGTGGGGTCTCACCAGAGTGGTGTAGAGGGAGAGAATCACCTCTCTCAACCTGCTGGCCAATTTCTCTTGAAGCAACCCAAGGACACTTTCCACTAGATCAGGTTGCCCAGAGCTACATCCAGCTTGGCCTTAAAAACTTCCATGCCCTCTAGGTCATGCATTTATGAGATTTCATATACAACTTTCTTGCACTAGCCCTCTAAGCTTTCTTTATTCACTTTGGCTAACTACAGTGCCTGTGGCTGTATACCCTAACTTAAAACATGCTTTATTTGCACAGAATTCTTAGTTTAAGGATCATTAACTGATTTAAGGATCATTTACATTACAACATCAATGGCTTCTGTATATGTCTTTAAATTAGATCAGTTAGTCAAGCCCACATTCAATACCACACTCATGTTAACAAGGTGCCATGCCAAGAAGGTACTACGGTGAGGAAACACAATGGAAAATCCAATTTATAACAATGATAATAACCACAACAAATCCTATTTGTTATTCTGCAGGCCTTTGAGTCCTCCTCATTTCAAAGATAACAAAAAATGATAGCATTATCAATTAAAAGCCTTCCTCAGTAGTTTTCTGCAGGTATGACCAAACATTTGTTATTCTGCAGGCCTTTGAGTCCTCCTCATTTCAAAGATAACAAAAAATGATAGCATTATCAATTAAAAGCCTTCCTCAGTAGTTTTCTGCAGGTATGACCAAACATTTGTTATTCTGCAGGCCTTTGAGTCCTCCTCATTTCAAAGATAACAAAAAATGATAGCATTATCAATTAAAAGCCTTCCTCAGTAGTTTTCTGCAGGTATGACCAAACATTTACCATGTCACTGCTAATGGAGGCTGAACACATCTTCATAATGTAAGAGTCAATCCAAAATGACTTTTCATTTCAACTATCTGCCAGAGCTGCTGCTGACAGTAGGTTGGTTGTTTCTATTCAACATCTCCCCCTATTAACAGCCTCCCAACTTGCAAAGAATTATTTTCATTACCTGGAAGGAGCTGGATCATCTTGTCCCAAACGTGACATAATATTTATCAGGGTGTTTATCCCTAGAAATACAAACAATGCACTATTAAACAAACAATCACTAATTCAGTTTGACTAGGCTTAGAAAATAATTCCTCAAACCATTTCTCTGTAACTGCTGCACACAAGCTCATGCTGTTATTTACAGGTTCTACTCATTGCTCTTTGCCTAACTGACCACAGTCCCATTACAATATTCTTGTAGTTTTGTATTCAGAGAGACAAATAAAAAAATACCACCAGAGCATGAAAAAGACATTCTACACATTACATAAATACAAAAAGATTGACTTCATTACAGCTGAATATGCTTTTAAAGGGTAAGGGATATTTGCAGCAGACAGACCACATATTTTCACATTATTAAGACCAGTATCTCACAATTTGCTTAGGGATGTTGTGCAGCAAATTAAGAAAACAATACTTGCCATAGCACAAAGAAAATGCACCCTCTCACCTACTGTGGTTGTTTTTTCTCAGCCCCATATTTTCTGATTCATTTACAAAATCCAATTGCTTAGATATCACTGCTCTCTGTGTGTAACAGTAACATCCTCCACTGAAGGGATCTCTCAGAAAAGCAATGGCCAACAAAATAGCAGAATCATAGAATTGTTTTATTTGGATTATCGAGTCCAACCATTACCTAATGCTATCAAGTCTGGTGCTAAACCATGTACCTTACACCTCCAGCGATCGAGATTCAACCACCACCCTGGGAAGCCTACTCCAGTGTTTGATAATCCCTTCAGTGAAGAAAGGGTAAAACTTGAGGACATTTCCTTTTGTCACTAAGGAGGAAAGACCAACACGAACATCATTACAGCCTCCTTTTAGGTAGTTGCAGAGACCAGTAAGTTGTCCTCAGCCTCCTTTTCTCCAGCCTAAACAGCAAAGTTCTCTCAGCTGCTCTGCATAAGACCTGTTCTCCAGACCCTTCACTAGCATCACTTCTCTGGACACACTCCAGCACCTCAGTGTCCTTCTTGTAGTGAGGGGCCCAAAACTGAACACACTACTTAAGTTATGGCCTCACAGTACAGGGGACAATCACTTGCCCGGTCCTGCTGGCCACACTTGTTTCTGATACAGGCCAGGCAGGACACTATTTGCCTTTTTGGCCACCTGGGCACACTGCTGGCTCATATTCAGCTGGCTGTTGATCAAGAAACAAAAAGTGTTCTTCCTGACTCAGTGTGAGGTAGTGGTGCAGCAGCATACCTTTTTTTCTCATATGCATATGGTGAACTTTTCTATCTCCATACTTTGGCTGTCGAATCCCACAGTTGGATAAGGAATTTCTGGCATGGTCTGGATTCATTCCAAAGTTTAAGTGATGACTTGGATGAGTCATGGCAAGCTATAATGTAGCAAATACAGGGGAAAAAAGTCTTAGATGTATTTTTGCAAATGTAAAAAAAAAAATTAGACTAGTAGCTAAAAGATTGGTTTTTTTTTTTAGCTTGAAGAAAAGCTATAAAGTGATTAGCAGCTTGGTTCCAGCAATTTAAACATTGGATGTTCTTTCTCAGATGTCAGAAAGAAGCAACATTTATGCCTGATCATCACTTCAACCAATTAACTTTCAGCAGTCTTTTTTTTCCTTAAAATAAATAAATAAAAAGTTTAGAAGAGAAAAACCATGAACTGTCAATTTGCCCTAAGAGTTTTGTTTACCAGCTTTGCTGACCTGATTTCAATACACTCTACCACTGCAGCATAAATATTTATGTTAAAACCATATAAACAACTAAAAGAGCTTCTCAACCACTCGCATACTTGATTTAGGCTGTTTAAATATCTATAGAACTTTCTCACTTACAAACGAACAATGTGTTACCTCTGGCATGGTTATTCACAGAACTCCTCCTCTCCCAGCTGTATAGGGCCACTTTTCAATTCAAAGTGAAGAGCAACAGAAGGCTGTGTCTAGTGTTTAACGTTTGTACCATCTAGTATTACCAAAAGCTTACTCTGCTGCTGCCACTACCACTACAAACTCACACATTTTGTCTTTCTTTACCTGGATCCACCCAATGTTTTATATGCATATACATAGTAAATATTATGCATGTATAAATCACAGAAACAATCAGGTTGGAAAAGACCTTCAAGATCCTCAAGTTCAACCTATCACCCAACACAAACTAATCAACTAAATCGTGGCACCAAGTGCCACATCCAGTCTCTTTTTAAACACTTCCAGGAACAGGAACTCCACTACCTCCCTGGGCAGCCCATTTCAATGTCCAATCACTCTTTCTGTGAGGAATTTTTTCCTAACATCCAGCCTAAATCTCCCCTAGCACAGCTTGAGACTGTCCCCCCTCATTCTGTCACTAGTTGCCTGAGAGAACAATCCCCACCTGACTACAACCTCCTTTCAGGTAGTTGTAGACAGCAATGAGGTCTCTCCTGAGCCTCCACTTCTCCAGGCTAAAGAACCCCAGCTCCCTCAGCTGCTCCTCACATGGCTATGCTCACGACCCCTAACCAGCCTTGTTTCCCTTCTCTGGACACAAATATATACATCCTGTACGTAATACAGTGGCAAGTGGCAAATTTAAGCTGCAAAAATTATATCTGAAAGGCTTGCAAGGATGGTACTGCAGGCTGTGAGCAAAGACACTCCAGCAGTTCATGCAAACATTGTCTTTGGCTTTCCAAACACAAGACTTAGAGAAGAAGTCTATCTGAATTATGTCAGAGAGTCAAATTATATTTAAGCATCAGAAAGAACTTTCTTCAAGTCCTTTTTAATTCCCTGCTAATAACAACATCTGTCATAATTGCAGAGTCTCAACTTCTGCTCTACCAGAACTGGATGACACATTACAACTTCTCTGATGGTTACATTAGAGTAATCTTTCTTGTCCTGACCTCATGCTAAAACAGGTAAAAATCAATGCAAAATTAAACATTTAATATTCCCAATGCTTAAGTAGGTGACTGGAGCTATATGCATTTGTAAAAAGCTTCCTCCTCTGGAACAAGTTTGTGAGTTTAAAAAAAAAAATAGAGATAAGCATTAAGAAGTCCTTTTGGTATTACTAAACATTAATCACAGATGTAGGGGTTGGAAGTAACCTCTAGAGATTGAGTCTAAGCCCCCCGTCAAAGCAGGATCACATAGGGCAGGCCACACAGGAATGCACCCAGGTGGGTTTTTAAGGTCTCCAGAGATTCCAAAACATCTCTGGGCAGCCTGTTCCAGGGCTCTGTCACCCTCACTGCAAAAAAGCATCTACTTGTGTTAAGGTAAAACCTTCTATGTTCCAGCTTGTACTCGTTGTTCCTTCTCCCATCACTGGACATGACCAAAAAAAGGCCTGGCACCTTCATCTTGACACCCACTCCTCAGGTATTTATAGAGACTAGTAAGATTCAATTTCATCCTTCTCTTCTCCATCCTAAGGAGCCCCAGTTCTCTGTCTTTCTTCATAGGAGAGATGTTCAAATCCCCCAGTCATTCTTGTAGCTCTCTGCTGGACTCTCTCCAGTAGACTAATGGTGACACATCTGAGTTTATGCCTTCCCTCGTTTCCAACTGCAACCTGCTTTTTAGTTTGTGTGTTTAAATTTCACCATTTTGAAGATTTCCATCACTACATTTTTATCTTTGATATTATAAATAAAGTAGCCTGCTAACAACTATATCTTACAAAGTTGTATATCTATATGTTAGTATATCTAACAAAAGTTTCTGTAGCAGAAGCTCTGGAAACCAACTTCTAGAAAACAGAGAAGCTATAAGGTTTCTCCATAAGCCTCTGCTTAAAATAGTTTGGGAGTAGTTGTCATAGACATACAGAAACTGACTGTTTTGATCTTAAAGAGAAAATTCCCCTCCCAGAGAAATGTTGCTTATTTCAGGGGGAAATCATGAGCAGAAGTCTTCATTGCCCTCCAGTAACTTAAGAAAAATGGCAAGGGGGAAGAGTATTCTGGAACTGAGCATTTGCAAACATGCACTTACATGAACAACCCAGTTATGTGACATGGATGCATCTGAAACACCTAAGAAGTTCTCCCCAGTTCCTGCCCTTGTTTAAGGGCAAGAATTTCATCACATCTTTGCAGAAATGAAGAGCTGAAGTTGGCCAATTCCTTTTCAATTTTACATTTATAGCTAGTGAAAAGACAATGCATAAGTTGCTTTTTGGAACAACAGACTGAAAATGAACTAGCAAGGCTCATACACTCAGCTGCAGACTAATGTATTCTTTACAAGTATCTAAAAAAAAAGAAAAACAAAAGAAAACAAAACCACTTGCACAGAAATAAATGAGCAACATTCCTGCCATTTTCTGGAGGCATCTTTGCATTTCTACACATGCCCAGCTCTACCTCTGGAGCAATGGTAGGTGCCTGCCCACACACGTGATTGAGGAGTCTGTTTAGAAGTCTCCTGGGATCACAGAACCACAGAACTGTTTTGGTTGGAAGAGACCTCCAAGATCAGGTCCAACCTTCCATCTAAGACTACCATAGCAATTAAATCGTGCCCCAAAGTGCCACGTCCACACGTTTTTGAATACCTCCAGGGACCACTCCACTGCCTCGCTGAGAAACCTATTCCAAAGCCTGAAGTCCAGCTGCTAACCCAGAACTGTCAGGTCACTGATAACTAACTTCTGGAAAAAGATCTGCAGTACAAGGAATCAAGGATATCCAAGCTGTGGCAATACACTGCAATTCTTGGGATTGTACAGGATAAAATCAATAATATGAAGAAGACAAACCAGAAAGTAGTTTGATTTTGTCCTTCTCTTACCTGCAGCAAGCACCTATCTCGAAAAGTGTAGCCTATCAATTTGTCCAAATGCATCAGGCACTGATGGTAGCGGACATGGTGGGTGAGGACAGGAAGCATCATTGCGTGCTAAAAACCACAAATGCAATAAGGAAAAGCATTCAAATTCAGTGCTGAGCATTCAGTTGAGGTATAAACACAAAGACTTTCCATTTGTCACACTGAGTTTAACTGTTTGGTTTAGACGATTAAATAAATAAATCACTGTTTCCAAACCTTTATTGGCACTTAATTAAATCAGCTCTGTCCCATTGCATAAGCACAGTGGGAAAAGCCCCACTCAGACCAAATAAAACACGTAGAACCAGTCTTGTGTATTTTTAATGAGGTTAAAAAAATGTCTACTCACCAGAAACATCAACTTTCAATAACTTGTTCCTGAATATGGTGCTCTCTATTTGTACCTTCTCATTAACAGTTTTAGGCTAGTATCAAAGCTGAAGGCAGATCATTTCCCCTCTGTCTCTTAACTTTAGGTGAAGAAGCACCTTCAGTGAATGGGTTTGCTTGGAAGGGACCTTAAAGCTCATTTTGTTCCAACCTCTTCTGCGATGGGCAGGGACAACTTCCACTTAGACTGAGTTACTCAAAGCTTCATCCAGCCTGGCCTTGAACACTCCCAAGAAGAGGGCATCCACAATTTCTGTGCAATCTCTTCCAGAGTCTCACTACTCTCACAGTAAAGAATTTCTTCCTCAAGTGTAATCTACATCTACTCTCTTCCAGTTTAAAACTGTTACCCCTTGTTCTATCATCATGTCTCTGCAACCTCTTTTCGGTTAGTTTCAGAGAGCAATGAGGTCTCCTCTCAGCCTCCTCTTCTCCAGACTAAACAATGCCAGCACCCTCAGCTGCTCCTCATAAGGCTTGCTCTCTAAACTCTTCACCAGCTCTGTTGTCCTTCTCTGGACATGCTCTAGCATCTCAATATTCTTGTAGTGAGTGGCTCAAAACTGAAGACAATATTTGAGGTGCAGCCTCATCAGTTGCATCTGGTTATAAACATACAAGCAACCTTGCAACCTTTTTTTTTCCCTAATGTACCTGATTCTAACTCTGCTGCACATTCTTCTCTTGCTGCAGCTACCGTGTTAAGGCAGGGACTCTCTCAGACACCCTTATCTAATGCCACTATACCCCAGGCTGGCAGATGCCCCTGATCTGAATCTAGTAAGGAGGAACCAGGTGAGCTGAAAGATTCTGAAATGCATCTTTTCTCTCCTCACCCTGAACACGTAACACAGTTGTTGAGGGCACACCAGCAGCAATACAGGCAACAACACTGTCTGGAGGAGGAAAGGGAGACGGATGGTGTCTCACTGGCCCCATCCTGCCAAACTGCCAAGCTTAGTGGCCAATTAGTACACTTCATCTTCTAGGCAACTTCAAGTGAGCCTGGCAGAATACTGCCATTTTGGGAACATCTCCTTCACCCTTCTGCCCCTTCAGGTGGTTCATCTCTGTGACTGCAAAGATCAGTGTCACTACTGCTATGTGGAACTTACAATACCTATAAGCTATCAGAGTGACCTAAAAGACTTTCAGTCTTATAAACTAATGCTTTTAAGAGCATTAATTTTATAGCACTGCACTTTAGCTCTGCCCACAGAGTTGATTTATGTGCATTTAGTTTCAGTTGTCTTTAATCCAAGAGAAAATACATAGCAAGAGTAGCAATCTTTCATTTACAGACACAGTTTGCCTACTCTTAGCCTCTCAAAGCCATCAAATTAAGGAACCTCCACACCACAACGGACTGATTTACATGTTATAGCTGCAGATGGGCACAAAAGCCTGAAATAAGTTTTACTGCCATTGTTCTTTGGTGTTTTACCACCCTTCAACAAGAAAACAAACCAGGAATATCCAAGAAGACAGTAAGATGAATCACAGGAGATATACTATGAATAATATGGAATTGTTTCAAAGCTACTAAATTAGAAGCTTACACTGTTTACTTAACTTGTAAAAATATACTTCACAACAAAAAAAATAGTAAAGGGCTGAAATATTCCTCAGCTATATGAGAAGAAGCTGTTCAGCTATTCTCTTTGACTTCAGAAAGAACAGTAGAATCAAAAGAAATGTTTCAGACAGAAGGAGCAGCAATTTAAATTATTAGCATTTCTCTCCCATCACAAGCTCCCCTTTGGCCTTATCAGACTTACCACAATGGGATTTCTACCTACACCTTTGCTTAGCAACCTGAGCATTTAATTCTTAAATTACATCCCCAAAACTACAGCTGAAGAGATTCAAATGTATCTCCAGTTTATTCGGCTGTTGTAACTACTTGAACTTCACTAATATAACACCACATGAAAATTGCACTGATTTTTATCATGTCACAAAGCTGGTGGCTGTCAGATGCTTCAGAATATGATCTGGCAGAGACCTGTACCTTGGAGAAGTCAAGCATATAAAACAGAGCATCTGAAAGATATCTTCCTACTCAGTGTCACCTGTTTTAATCCAAAAGTGGCCTTATTTACTTTCCTTTCAAGTTAAAAGGTATTTCTTCATGCTTCTCTGTAAAACTTGTTTTTTAAAGAGCCAGCCAAATGGCCTCAAACTGGCTATTCCTACCCCTTCTCCCTAGAGCTCAGCAACCAATGGCAAGAAAAATAAAACTGTGAAACTAACTTTGTGTGTGTGTGGAGGAGCTGGATGGGACACTAGAACAGTTCCCAAAGTGGATCTTACTGAGGCTAAGGTATTCATTTAGATTTATTTCTTCATCCTAGAATCACAGCAAACCCTTGCAAGATGTAAATGGAAGCTATCAAGATGGAAATCTACATCAGAACACCTCTGTGGTTCAGTCACCTGGCAGACATCAGAGCGTATCCCTGTCTTCCAGAATCCTTGGCTGCTTAACTCGACAGTGACTTCACGTCTCATGGTGTTCTTCTGACGGATTTTCTGCAGCGCTTCCTAGACAGAAAGAGAAGAGAGGTCCTGTGAAGAACTTCTTACAACAAAGCAGTGCCAAAGTACATGAGTGCATTCACAATACCTGTTTGTGCCAGTTTGAGGCTGGGTGGCACCTTTAAGGACCACAAAGTTACAGCCCTCCAGGAGCTAGTGCCCAGGAAGCATACTGGAAAATGTAATCTTCATAAGCCTTACCATAATGCTGCATCCCTATAAAAACTGCCTGAAAAGTCAGTATCTTCCCTTTCCCCTCATCTCTCCTCCTGGGAAGGATGCCCAGGTTCTTATCTCCTGCAGAGAAGATTGGCCTGGATGTCAACCTTGGAGATGCTGCCAGTTAAGCCCAAGGTGGCTGGGGCTGCCAAGCTGAATTTCTGTGCTGTTTCACAAATTCTTTTGGTATGGGGGTAAAGAAGCATGGTGGGGAGAAGGCATATGGGGGGTGAGGGGGGCAAGTGCAGAGTCTTGCACCTGGGAAAGAAGAACCCCAGGGAGCAGCATAGGTTGGAGAATGACCTGCTGGGAGACAGTGAAGGGGAAAATGATTTGGGCGTCCTAGTTGATGAGAGGTTAACCACGAGCCAGCAATGTGCTCTCGTAGCCAGGAGGGCACCTTCCTGGGGTGTATTAGAAGGGCTGTAGCTAGTAGGTCAAGAAGCTCTCCTGCCCTTCTACTCTGCCATGCTGGGGCTGCATCTGGAGTACTGTGTCCAGTTCTGGGCCTCCCTAGCTCAAGAGGGACATAGAACTGCTTGATAAGAATCCAGCAGAGCCATAAAGATGATTAATGGAATGGAACATCTCTCTTATGACGAGAGACTGAGAGAGCTGGGGCTCTTTAGCTTGGAAGAGACTGAGAGGTGACCTCATCAATGTTTATAAATATGTAAAGGTTGAGTGGCAGGAGGCTGGGGCCAGGCTCTGCTCAATGATGCCTGATGACAGGACAAGGGGCAATATGTGAAAGTTGAGGCATAGGAAGTTTCATTTAAACTTGAGGAGGATTTTTTTCACTGTGAGGGTGACAGAACACTGGAACAGGCAGTCAAGGAGAGTTGTGCTCTCTCTCTCTCTGGAGATATTCAAAACCTGCCTGGATGTGTCACTGTGTGATCTGCTATAGGTGATCCTACTCTGGCAGGGAGGTTGGACTTAATGGGCATTTGAAGTCCCTTCCAGCCCCTGACACTTAGTGATTCTGTGATTTGAGGACTGGTAGAGGGAAGGTTTTGAAAGGTTCTAGCCTAATGAGATTCTTGTAGGCCCAGGTTGCAGGACTGGGACAAGGCTGGATATGAATTTGTGTATTTTACATACTTTGCTATGCTCACCACTATACAGAATTGTAGCTTGTGAATTGCTTCTCCATTTAAACTTCCCAACTCTCCAATCCTGTGTGTGGAGCAGTTTTCTTTTACCCCTTCTGCAAGAGGTAGAAGAGCAACCTGTTGCGCTTGAAACCACAATGCTGTTTAAGGGCTGCTTTGGGTAAGCAGTTTATAAGACTAGTCCACATCTTCTAACTGCCAACCACAGGCTGTGGTGGACATGTTGGGAGTACAGTGTAGACAGAGAATTTTGGTAGATCAAGAAAAGAAAAATGACTCCATTTTCTACTGTAAATGACAAAACAAACCAGCCCAACTCATACATCCAAGACAATGCATAAGCAAGTTAAGGTCCTTAGCATGAAAGCACTTTCTTTACCCATCTGTGCAAAACAACCTCTTCATTGAAGCCCACTACTGTGAGTACTCCAGAAGTATTCAGTAGGAGTAAAACAGACTAAGCAAAAGAAAGGGTTCATTTTGTGATCTCAGCTACTTCATAGTAGTTCCTGTTTGACACTAGTCTTGAAGCCTATTACAATGAAATCTATCAATATTACTACTTCTTTTCTTTTTTAAGCAAACAAACAAATCTGGGGAAAAAAAAAAAAATCTAAAACAACAAAAAACTCCAACCCCCCCCTCACAAAAAACCCCACCAAAACAAACCCACAAAACAACCCCAAACAAACAAAACCCAACCAACCCAACCAAATCCAAATCTGTTTTGTCTTAATCACTGTTTTGTATCATGTAAACAGTTTATTTGTGTCTAGGAACTACAAAAGGGACACAATCATTAAAAGACTCTGACAGAATCATTAACAGAAAATATTTTCTGTGAAAATAGAATGACAAAAAAAAAACCCAACAGCTAAAATAAATCATCCCTGGGTCAGGATCTCCTGGTTTCAGCAGTGCAAAGCCCCCAAGGTGTGCAAGCTCACCAAACAGCATGCAGTAACAGTAAAGATTCTCTCACTGCTCTTCCTTCTTCAGGACACAAAACTTTTCAAAGCTGCAACTCATCCTCTCTCTCCTCATTTTCACTACAGGCCACTTGCTCAAAGCTGTCTCATCCCAGCTTCCAGTGTGCAGCCTGTGAGCATCTCTGGGTTCTGTCTACTATTCCACAGGGACTCATGAGGTGATTCCAACAGGTGCCTCTGTCCAGACAGAGTCAACAAACTTCTGCCACTTCTATAGCGAGACACCTAGAGCATGAGGCTAGCTAGCCCTGGCTCCTTTTATATTCAATGAAGGGAGATAAAAGGCTTCAGAAAAAAAAGAAAGAAGTTTAAAAAGGCATTTCATTCTCCATTGACTTCAAAGTGAGCCTTCAGGCCCCAATTTATGCACCTGTTGTAATGCTCCAAGTAAGGTTTGAGAAGTGTTGTACAGTCTCGTAGCGAACGATGGATGGCAGCGGGAACAGAGATGCTTACAGTATGCACCCCTTGTGCACTCTAAAACCTGCATTTTGAGGCTGGGTCACTGGATGGTTTCTGAGACAGGGTCTCAAGTGTTTGCTAGATCTAGCTGTACTTTCAGGCTGATTGGCTCAGGAGCACTCCAGTGTTACTTACAATACTCTACTGTGACCTGGTGAGACCACATTTGGAGAACTGCTTCCAGTTCTGGGCTTCCCACTTCAAGAGGAGCAGGGATATACTAGAGAGTGTTCAACAGAGGGCTATGAGGATTACTGTGGGACTTGAACATCTCTCCTATGATGAAAGGCTGAGAGAATTTGGGCTGCTTAGACTGGAGAAGACAAGACTGAGAGGAGATCTTATTAATATTCATAAATATCTGTAAGATGGGTGTCAAGAAGGTGGTGCTGGTCTCTTTCCAATGGTGTCCTGTGATAGGACAAGGGACAATGGATACAAACTGTAACAAAGAAATTTCCAATTCAATATGAGGAAAATCTTTAAGAATGATGGAGCACTGGAATAAGCTGCCCAGAGAGTTTGTGAAGTCTCCTTCTCTAGAGATCTTCAAGACCTGTCTGTATGTGCTCCTGTCTGACCTGATCTACACTTTGGCAGGGAGGTTGAACTAGATGGTCTCTGGAGTTCCCTTCCAACCCCTACCATCCTATGACTCTGTGATATGATTCATAACCTGTAAGTGCATGCACCAGTAAGAGGTAGCCCTATAGCTCTTCTAAGTTACTGACACCTTCAATGGCAAAATGCATTAGGTTATCCTCACATAAAGCTGTTGCGTCAGCCCCATACGGCACTCTGATAGCAAACTACTCCATAAACTCATTATCCTGGATAATACCACCTAGAAAAAAAAAAATCAGCACACCAGATAGCATCTGATAAATATTAAAGGAGCATTTTATCTTTTGAAGCAAAGCATAATCACTGCCCTACATCCACTACAATTTTACACATCAGTCATCCACTGGCCCCTAATGAAAACATGCCCATAAAACAACAGTCCTTCCTTCTATTTGCTGTCGGTGTAAAAAGCTGTGTCAGACAAAATCCTCTCATCTAGAGACACGTTTACTTTTTTCTTACAAGTGTGGCATGGTCAAGTCACAATTTTGTCTTCCCCCCCGCTATTTACAGGTAAGGAAGCTATGGGATTATTTAATACCAGGATCAATTAAGTGTTAACGAAGACTCCTGCTCTTACAACAGCACACTGTGCTTTGCAGCAATAATGAAAATGAATTGTAATGTCAAATACATATCAAATATTTGCCTCAACCATAATTAACAAACTGGGGAAGACATAGGAATTGGACTCAGATATCCTCATAGGTGCTTTCCAACTCAGGACATTCTGATTCTAAATCAGAGCTTCTGATCAATGAATAAAAACACACCACTACTTAATTAAATTCCATCCAGTACCAAAGCTAATTTCTTCTCTACTCCTCTCCTATGAGGACAGACTGAGAGAGCTGGAGTTGTTCACCCTGGAGAAGAGAAGGGATGGAGGCCTTCCAGTACCTGAAGGGGGCCTACGAGAATGCTGCAGAGGGACTGTTTGCAAAAGCCTGTAATGATAGGACAAGGAGCAATGGCTTGAAAGACAGAACAGAAGATTTCTACTCCACGACAGGTGAGACCCCCACCTGTAGTACTGCATCCAGTTCTGGAGCCCCTGTTACAAGAAGGATGTGGAGGTGCTGGACTGTGTCCAGAGAAGAGTCACAAGGATGACTGAAGGGCTGGAGCACCTCTCCTATGAAGACAGACTGACAGAGCTGGGGCTGTTCAGTCTGGAGAATAGGAAGCTCCGAGGTGACCTTATTGTGCCTTCCAGTATCTGAAGGGGGCCTACAAAAAAGCTGGGGAGGGACTTTTTAGGATATCAGGTAGTGACAGGAGTAGGGGGAATGGAGGAGAGCTGGAACTGTTCAAACTGGACATGAGGAGGAAATTCTTCACTATGAGAGTGGTGAGAGCCTAGAATGGGTTGCCCCAAGAGGTGGCTGAGGCCCCATCCCTGGAGGTGTTTAAGGCCAGGCTGGATGAGCCTCTGGCCAGCCTGATCTAAGGTAAGGTGTCCCTGGGCATGGCAGGGGGGTTGGAACTAGAAGATCCTTGTGGTCCCTTCCAATCCTGACTCATTCTGTGATTCTATTCTATGATTTTAACAAGTTCTTCACCAAGAGATTGGTGGAACACAAGAACAGGTTGCCCAGGGAGATAGCTGAGGTCCCATCTCTGGAGTCAGGCTTGAAAAGGCTCTGAGCAACCTGATCTAGTGGAGGATATTCCTGCTTACTGCAGAAGGGATGGACTATATGACCCTTGGAGGTCCTTTCCAACCCAAATCATAAGTTGTCCAATTCAAAGTGCCTGATAGACATCGACCAGGGAGATTCAAACTTTCAGACTAAACTCTGAATAAACCAGATACCTGAGAGCAGGCTGCTTTAGTCTATATTTAGATGACTTTTTCTGATTTTAGTTTCCAATTGGTTGAGTATCTGCACTTTGAAAATGCTTATTGCTCATCACTTTGGGGAAATAGAGAGAAGACAAAAATTTGACAAATACCTCATTTGTCATTAAAGAT
Source organism: Tricholaema leucomelas (assembly GCA_013400475.1). Classification (NCBI taxonomy): domain Eukaryota; kingdom Metazoa; phylum Chordata; class Aves; order Piciformes; family Lybiidae; genus Tricholaema lacrymosa; species Tricholaema leucomelas. The sequence continues at coordinate 581,884 of WAAF01018281.1, forward strand.
TAGTGGAAGTAACAACTAGATGATTTCAACTGAAAGATCTCAAGCAATGTCACTAAGACTGTCTAATAAATTATGGTTTAAAACCATGAACAAATGTGGTAGCTTTTGCCTCAGAAGAGAAATATTTAAAATTATGAGCCAGTTAAAAAGTGCACCCTGAAATAAAAAGTCCTTCTCTATGCAAACTCTTGAAACCCTTAATGGCAACAGCTATAAAGAATTACAGTTTTATAACAATCATTTCTATAATTAGCTAAAAAATTGGCAGCAGTTTGACAGTTGAAAAAAAAAAAGAAAAGAAGAAGAAAATCCATTCGCTAACAAGCAAAGATAAAAATAAAATCAGTGTTAACAGCCTGGAAGAAGAGTCTTTTCTGAAGGATTTCTATTGTTTCCATAAACAGGGCAGTCACATTGCTTTATTCTGCCCTGAATACTCTAGTCAATTATCAGTTATCAGAAGGCCCAGCAGACCTACCTCTCTCTGTGATAACTTCTGTTTATCAGCCTGCTTGACTTTGGGACTATTAGCCAGCAGGTGACGCAGCTTCACGTAACTCTTCCACAGCTTTTGGTACCTGAAGGACAAAACCAGAAAACAAATACTTAGGTCAATATAACTAAAGGCTCTCATCATTCATCCTTATCAATACACCAGCTGCAACCATACACACACAGGTTGTCCACCAGTATCTTTTTGCTCCAGAGAGAAATCTCAAAGCATTTTCTGAGGGAGGTGACAGCATCTTTGCGTTTTGCCAGAAGGGTGGACACAGCAGCAGACACAGCACTGCCATTAGTGCACTGTAGGAGGTGAACAGCAAAGCTTGGGGCAGAACTCAAGTCTCCAGATACCCACTTGTCCTCTGTGGTGGGCCAGCTTCACATGCTGAAAAGACTTGCCTGTAGCATGACAGCTCAGGCAGGTGAAAAATGCCTTTTCTCCACAGGGTTTGCTTATCACTCACTGAAAAGCAGGAGTAACCTTTCCCAAGAAATGTCTGTTCTTCCACTGGTTCAAATGATTTAGCGAAGCACATGCAAAAGAAGCCTGCAAGTCATGCACAACCTGCAGCCATTGTTTGAACAGTGCCATAAAAGTTCCATTTCCTGTGGTTTTGTGCTGAATGGAAATAGCAAGTCAAGTTTTTCTCTGTAGTTAGCATTTACTTAAGGTTTTTGGTTTTCTCCAACTATCTAATCTGTTCGTATTTTCAGGATGTCTGGTTACATATGAACTTCAAATGACAGAATTTTTCCCTTGGTGGGAATCCCTCTGCAATCTAGCAAAGACTTACGCAAAGCTTGCAAGAACTTACTCCATCCATAGACAACAACCTACTGTTATCACAGAATGGCTTAGGTTGGAAGGGACCTTAGGGATCACCTTTTCCAACCTGCCTGCCATGGGCAGGGATGCCTTTCAGTGTTGTAAATGGAATTTCCTGTTGCCTTCCCTGATCAGGGTTCCACTGGGTGATGAATGGATGAATGAACCCCATTATGCTTCACAAAAGAATTCCAGAAATGCAGAGAGTAGATAACCTCGCAAGTCCTCTCTGAAGTCCTTTATTACAGCATTCCAGAATCTCCAGCATCACAGAAATCCTAACAGTCCCAGAAGCCCTTAACAGGAACTCCCCTTAACAGAAGGCCCCAAAGTCTCCCTGTAACAGAATCTCTCTACTGCCCAAAGTAGCTGATTTTTATATACTTTATCTTTCACTTGGACCCCCTTAACCAATAGAATTCAGCCCCACAGACAAGCTAAGAATGTTCCCCTATAAAAAGGACTAAAAATAGCTTCTATAAAGAGAGAAGTTCAGTGCATCCGAAGGTCCAGCTGCTGCAGGACGTTTTCTTTCGACACTCTTGCAATGTTTCATTTTCTTCTGCATAAACATGTTCACAGCATGAAGTAGTTTGGAGAAAGAGCAGCTGCCACATCTCAGCTAGACTCAGCTGCTCAAGGCCTCATCTAACCTGGCCTTAAACACAACCAAGGAGGAGACATCCACAACCTTTCTGGGCAGCCTCTTCCAACTGCAACTCACCGACAGGTTCAAAAGCTACTACAGGAGTGACCAAGAGAACTGTGATGTGGTCCTTGTGTCCCTAGGAAATGGTGCTATCTTCAAACCAGTATCACCTCTGGAGAGGTTTTTCAAGATAACCTATAAAAATGAAACTTCTAGCAGGAAGTAGGAAATTAGAGGACAAAGTGAAGAAGTCTACCCAAGTAACTTATTTTTATATTTGTGTTACAAAAGAAGATTCTCTTCAGTACCACCTTGGAGCAATGGCTTTAGTAGGAAGTTACCGATTACAGAATCACAGAAACCTTTAGGTTGGATAAGACCCTCAAGATCACCAAGTCCAACCAATATCCCTACTTCACAAAGTGCACTCTAAACCATATCCCCAAGCATCACATCCAAATGACTTTTAAACACATCCAGGGCTGGTGACTGAAATACCTCCCTGTGCAGCCCATACCGATGCCTGACCATTCTTTCCCTGCAAAAAAGTTTTCTTAATACCCAGTCTAAACCTATCGAGTTGCAGCTTGAGGCCATTCCCTCTTGTTCTATCACTAATTACCTCAGAGAAGAGACCAGCACCAACCTCTCCAGAACATCCTTTCAGGTAGCTGTAGACAACAATGAGGTGTCCTCTCAGCCTCCTCTTTTTCAAATTAACCAGTCTCACCTCCCTCAGTCACTCATAAGATTTATTCTCCAGACCCTTCCCCAGCTTTGTTGCCCTCCTCTGCACTTGCTTCAGTGGCAAAGCAGTAAATGAAGATTTACTCTTTCTTAATCTTTCCAGCATCCCATATTCACAGGCACATAAGCATCTTTTCTTATTAGCTATTTTCCCCACAGATATTTCTCTGCAGCATTTTCAAATGCTCTGGAGATGCTGATATTTTTCAGTCTATAAACACATCCTAAATCATCCATGCATAGATTTTTCTTCCATTCTGTTTTCCATATCACTGCAATCTGCAGAAGAACACATCTGACAAATCCCCACCCAAAGAAGAAAAATGAGTTAATGAACAGATCAACCAGTCAGAGAATAAGCACATGCCATGAAAAGGTTTCAACTCAAACCCAAACACTTAAAACTATGATGCTACAATTTAAGTTCTACTACTAGTATTAATACGTGTGGAATAAGCTCTGTTATTGTAGCTACGTTTGAGAATCAATAAACAGATTACAATAACAGAAACTGTGTTTTAGAACCTCACAAAGAGGACACTAGAGGGAAATATTTTCTGGGCATTACCCCTTTCACACATACAGCAGAGCTAAACCTGTGATTTATGATGGCACCACAGAAGTCTTTCACAAAAATGTCTTTGTTATTTGGATAAAAAGAAGCACATCTAAATTCTATACACAGCTCTGGGCAAAACAAAGCAAAACAACACCAAAAAGCCATGGAAATTTTAAAGGCAATTCAAATAAAAAGTGTGGCAAGAACAATTTTTGCAGTTTTATGCTGTTTTCAATGCAAGGTGTAGAACTTTACACATATTAAGATACTCAGCATCAGAAAAGAAGTAGTTCTTCAATTATTTGGTTTAATTATTTTCTTTTTATGGACAAGAAAGCTAAAAGAGGAGGCAGATCAGAAGTCGTGCTCAAAGACAAAAGAAAATGTACTATATGGATAAGCATTCACTCTTCCCATTTCCACCACTCTTCATCTATAAATTTCAGCAAGTAGTTGTATAAGAATATGTCTGTCACACATGTACATGAGCATTTGATCCTCAAAACTGCATGTCAAATTCAACATCCTTAAAAGACACTGGAGGAAAATGCATGAGGAAATGTGCCCACAAGAGCTGGGCTCCATGCTGGCTGTTACCATTCAGAAAACATATTCCCAAGTTATTGGAAGAAGTCCCTGAAACTGTGGGAAATAAAGAATGGTTAACAAAATCCAGCAATCCATTTTATACCACTGCATGAATCTCCAGTGAAACAGCATTTCTTGCTCTGACTGAAACGCCAATTCCTTCTCCAATCCTTTACTAGCCGGTAAGGATATAAAAGGTACAGAGAAAAGCAAGCGAGGAAACAGTGTTTGGACTTGATTCTTCAAGTCATAGAAAGAGACAACTAAGCAGGATATGGCAGGGTGTAAGCAATAGAAACATCATCAGAAACAAACAGAAAACGGCTCAGTTCTTTCTTGTCAGATGCAAGACTTGAAGAGGATCTAATTAAGTGATTAAGTAACAGTTTTGAAACAAAAGTCAGTCCTTTTTCATACAATGCACTCGGTTACTGGGAAAGTGACTTCCTGCAATCTTCTCCCTGTCAGTACCATAAGATTCAAACAGTGATTTGAGAAATGTAGAGAAGAAAGGTCCATTCAGGGCTGCTAAACAAAATGATGTAAATACATTCTCTAGCTCGAAGTCCACCTGCTACAGAACTTCAGAAGCCTTGGGAAGAGTTTCTTTCACTCTGCCTTCCTGTTACACCGTTCTCTTCATAAAATCCCACAGTGAAATCTCACAACCCAGAGAAGTAATGCGGAGCTTGAAGAGAGTTCCAAATGAGAGTTATGAGGATTATTGTGGGACTTGAACATTTCTCCTATGCAGAAAGATCAAGAGAATTTGGGCTGTTTAGGCTGCAGAAGAGAAGGCTGAGGGGGGGAGCTTATTAATGTCTATAAATATCTGAGAGGCGGGTGTCAAGACAATGGTACCAGGCTCTTTTTGGTGCTGTCCAGTGACAGGAGAAGGAACAACAGGTACAAGCTAGAACACAGGAGGTTCCACCTCAACACAAGGAGACACACTTCCTTATGGTGAGGGTGTCAGAGCACTGGAACAGGCTGCCCAGAGAGGTTGTGGAGTCTCCTTCTCTGGAGACTTTCAAAACCCACCCATATCCATTCCTGTGAAGCCTGCTCTAGGTGATTCGCCTTTGGCATGAGGGTTGGACTCAATCTCTAGAGCTCCCTTCCAAGCCCTAATATTCTGTGATTCTGTGAACTTTTAATTATGACCTAGAAGGGCTGTTCTCAGGTTGAGACATTTCATACTGCACACACATTCACATTTACTTCTGTAGATCCTGAATCATGCCAGAAAAATGAAGGGTTCTACCTTACATTCCAGAATACACAGGAGCCTGTGATCAGTGCCATAAAAGCTAAGCTTTATACTGGATTCAATTAAGCACACAAGCCCTGGTTAAGCCACAGAGCAATGCATTGCTGAATGAATGATGGAAGGAAAAGCATCTTACTGAGGATCTCCAGCATAACTGAGCTGAGCAGGTCGTATCCCAAAGTGGACAATAATGGGGAAAGTAATGACATCAGGATTGAACTGTTCACGGTCCAGCTGATCAATTCGAACTGAGCTGGGCTTCTAGGAGAAAAAAAAACAAACAAACAACACACCTAATTGACAACTGCTCCATGGAAGATTTATTGCCTCTAGCTCACACTAGCCAGGAACCACCAAGCAGCAACGTTCCAAGCTTACTAAAGTAACCCCCAAACTAATCATTAATATTACAATAAATATTTGTCAATGACAATGACTGAAACAAAGTTCACTGTGATTTGCTCTTTCAGAAAAAAAATCCATTAAAAATTGATTTTATAAGTCAAGAACTAGTTTTATGTATTTTTTTCCTCTTTAATATTCTTTCTCTAATATAGACATTCTTCTGTCTCTAATATATATTTTTCTCTGTCTGTAATATCTGTTTTTATCTAATAAACATTTTTTCTAACACATTTTTTTCTCATGTTGTTCTAATATTTTTCCTCTATATAAATTTTTTCCCTGTATTTGCCCCCACAATATATTTTTCCCAATAATATACATATATTATTTCTCTAGAATGTATCTTTTCTCTATAATGTATTTTCTTCTCTGTATTTTTTTTTCTCTGTAATACATATTTTTCCTCTACATCTTCTTTTCTCTCTATATTTTATCTTCTCATACATATATATCTGACTTGTGAGAAATTAAAGCATCTTTCTTTGCTTGAACATCACACCAGAGATAAAACCAGGATTGGCATTCTGGCACCCAAGCTCCCATATGCCCAAGCAGTTCACTGAGATCGGGTTGCCTCTCTAATTTTAGTTCTGCTTCCGATTTCCCCAAGCAAGTGAAGTTATTGTTAGATCTATTCAATCACCAACCAAACAGCATGAAAAAAATGTCACACTACTCTTAGCAAAGGCTCCTAGGCTGATGTGTACAAGGAGGAAAACAGTCTTGTATAATGAGGAGACTTTTGGCCTTTTTACACTTCAAAAGAACACAAGTTCTTTTTGTAGTTAAAAAGGGCAGTGTGGAGGGAGGCAACTTTTGCTTCACCTCCAAAGCCCATGGAAAATGAGCAATTGCAGATGACTGCAGAAGACAAGCTGCTTGCAGAGCTCTCCATCACTTACCCAGCACACTGAAAAACCCAGCTGAAGATGCACAGCTTGTCTCCAAGTAAACACTTCTGCCATTACCTCGCAAGCTGCTTTGTTATGTGCCTGCCTACCCCCCGCTTTGCAATCAGCAGGATGAGGCCAATACTTTCTGCTTGTCTAAGGTTTCAGAAAAAGGGCATTACTTCTAGTTACCTGCATCTCAAACCTTCTAATTTAGTACTGTGAATTTCTCCAAGATGAGCTTCAGAGTTGCAGAAGCAGTTCCTACCATTCTCTTCACAAAAAAAAAATAAATATGTCAAGAACAAAGCTTTCACCCTTCAAACCACCTTGGCAGAACTGCTCAAAAGAATCATTTTCTGCATGGATAAGCAAAGCCAATTCTATAAATAAAGGTAAGCCTCATCAGGTGGCCACATTTCCAATCTATGCGGGAAGAACAAAAACTTACTTAAAACTCTGACATTCAGATAGAGAAACACTTTCCAAGGGAAAAATGCTTATCAGCTTCCCTTTGGACATGATGACTGAACATAAAGTTACATTTCCCCAGCCAAGAAAAAGAAAACAAGATAAAATTTAAGTTAGTTCATGCTTTTAGGTTTTAAAACAAAAATAGGAAGGAAAAAAAAAGGTAGCGAAAAGTTTTTCCCTACAGCATTTCCAATAAAAAGGGATTAGGACAACAAAATCTAATGAAAAAGACAGAGGATTTGTGGCAGGCAGAATGCTGTTCTCTGAAACAGAGTTTTAAGTCCTAAAATGTAAGTTTATCTGGGTTTGAGGAGTTTGCACAAAGGCAACGTGCACAGTTTTTATCTTCGCAAAAGTTGTTTGTTGGTTCTCCCTCCTCAGAATCTCCCATTCTCACTCTCCTCTAAAATGGAGCCTTGTCACAAAACTCCTGCGAACCAAGGCTGTAAAATGTGATGAACAGAATATGAAGCACAACTCAATACACTAATCATAATCAATGTGGTTTTTTAAATCACAGGGAAGATTTTCATATTCAAACATTTCACCTTTAAAACCCTTAAATAAAAGTAACCTGATCACGGGTCAATGGATGCAAGCTGGAGCACAGGACGTTCTATGTGAGCACAACACAAAACATTTTCATGTGTGAGGGTGTCAGAGCACTGGAAACAGCTGTGCAGAGCTTGTGGAGTCTCCTTCTCTGGAGACATTCAAAACCTGTCTGAATGCGTTCCTGTGTGACTGTTATGAAAGGGTAAATTAATGCAAGATGATATTTTCAAAAATTAATATTATTAGTTTTGATATTCAGAACTCTCACCACCCTCAACCACTAATTTTAATAACAATCAGTTCTTGGCACGGTTATGGAAACACCTTGCAGATAAGAACTAGATCTAGAAATAACCAGCAAAAATATAAACATTAACTGAACTGGAAGAGCCAAGTATGGCTTGCGGTCAGTATACCACTTGCCCGCTAGATGGACTCAAGGAGCTCTTTTCTGCCTATGGCAGAAGGCAATGGTGAATTACAAGAGGCTATAAATATTTACTCACAAAATTACTACCTCTCGACTCTCAGGGCTACGTACAACTTCAAACAGTACCCAAATGCTTTCACGGGTTTCTGTTACTTGTCAGCTGCTGAGGCTTCTGATTCTTCCCAGGCTTCACAGAGTGCTGGGAAAGAAGGCAGACAATATCTGACCTTTATCATGGCTCCTCTGGATGACCTGTATATCTCCAAGACTTCCTGTCTTGGCAGGAGACTTTCAGGTGTAGGCAGGATGTCTTGCAGTGTAGACTCTCAGCACAGTGTCACGCTGGCTATGCAGGCCAATCATGTGGAGGCATTTAGAGCCTGTTCCTGGTAAACTCGAGGCAGTGGAGTTTCCAGGTAATTCAGGATGCACAGAGGGAGTAAGCAATGGCAGCAGGCAACAGCAGGCACAAATACAACAGCAGAGCATGCTGTGTTACCTGCTTGACTCTTTTATCAATACAGACCAAGACTAATTGGCCTGCGGACACAGAATAGCCAATCAGAATGGCAGTTATCTGAGCTTGACATATTAGGTGAAGCCATAGTCTTGCTTTACCCAAATTTGGGAAAAGCATAGGGCTTGCACAAGGCAAGCACAAGCTAAGTGTGTGTACCTTGTTTACCACAGGAGCAAAACAACTCTGGGCAGGCCAGATTCCTTAGACTCAGTGGCGCCAGGTTGTTTGTCCTCTTTCCCATAGTTGCTTCTCCACAAATCAGAAGGAGGGAGAGCAGAAAAACATGGCTTGACAAGCCAGTATATGTATAAGCCTATTTTGGGCTATCACACCTACCACGGCAGTGACATACTCTAGACGATCCCTGTGGTCCTTTTCAACCCTGTCTGATTCTATGATTCTAAGTGGTCCTGCTCTGGCAGGGGGATTAGACTGGATGATCTTTCAAGGTCCCTTCAAACCCTAACATTCTGTGATACTCAAAAGCATGAAAGGGAGAAGAGCTTTCACTAGATCTATAGCAGGGTCTGTGTGAAATGTGTGGCCTGGGGAACACTCAAAACCAGACTCTTACTTCACATGCCACTGCCTTTGAGTTTTGTCACTCAGTTACACAGCTTTTCACAGTTGCCTGTTAACAGCCAGGACAATAGAATTCCTTAACAATTCATCTCAGTTGTTCTGATGGTTATGAGAGGGGTACAAGGAGGCCGTGCTTTCTCCCTTTAGCACAGTGACCACTAAGCTTCCTCTCAGGTGCCATTTCTGAAGGTTAAATGAAAGAGCAGCACCTACGGAAACAAAAACTGCACACCAGCAGGCAGGACATAAACAAATTCATTGTTATTCTTCCTTTTTTAATCCCTATGTTCTTTTAGAAGTGCTGCGAGAGATCATTCCATTATCACAACCTTGCTTTTGAAATCTCATTAAAGAAAGGAAATTCTAACAGAACAGAAGCCCACTTTCTTTGTTTCCTATTCTGAACCTCATCAATCAAGGCTTTGCTCATATCAGAAGATATGGTATCATATCAAAGATGGTATGCAGATGTAGCACAGAGGCATGTTAAAACACATCGACATTTACACTAACAAGAAAAGCAGCAGTATTCTAGAAAGAAGGAAGTATTAAAGAGGATTAACATTTGTGAGCCTTTAAATCTCTTCCAACACAAAGTTTCACTGAACTAATGAAACTCCATTAATAAATTAAATGGTTTTAAATAATGCTGAACTATTGTTAAGTGTTTAAGTAAATGGGATTTACATGCCCATCAAAATTCTCCCTCCAGCATGCATGTACACACCTCCCTTGAAAAAATAAAATACATGCACAAAAACTTGGATCTGCTCTCAAGAGGAATTATTGTTTCTGAAGTGATGTCGTGGAGAAAAGCAACAAAATGAACTTTAGTGTTTTCACTTTGTTGTGTCAAGCAGATAAAATGAAATTGAAGAGCTGTCATTTTCTAAACCAGTTTCACATTATGTCTATAAGAGAAATGTTTTATCTTCTAACCTTGTAAAATGCAGAGAAAATACTTCCATACTCTTTTCACTTGCTTTCACACTCAATAGCAACACTGCAATGAACAGAAAAAAAAATCCCAAACTAAGGAGGTTATTGTAATCTTCAGAGGACAAAAATGTTCTTACAATGGCATTGGAACATGACAACGTTTTGAAGAGCTGCAGATTCTTCTTTTATGCTTACACATGTTGATGTCCACGTGTGACTTGAAAACACTGTCTGTCAGTAAAAATCACATGAAACCTCAAAATTAACACTACCACTCACACCCTGCACTGCCTTGTGCATGTATTTACTGTTCAGTGATACAAGGAAGGAGCCTGTGCGAACAGCTTTATGTTAAACAAAAAGCAAGGTTTCTGCTAGCTGTAACCAGAATACCTTCAGCAAAACCCCTGATGTTATGTCAACATCTATCACTCAGTCCTCACAGCTTGTGCACTAGCACGTACCTGGCAGCACAGAAACCACGACTAATGTTAAGTTAGCCAATTAAGTCTGTCTCACAATTTCTATTAGAAGATTGTGGTTTAGCACTCAGTTTTAAGCAGCTCAGGCAGAATTTTCCATAGTAAGAGCTCACTTATATTCTCTATTTCATGTATGTCACAGATGATCTTGTTTTCTTTTTGGTTTAGAAAGTTTCATCCAGAACAAAAGTACTTGGAGTAAAAACAATTGAAAAATAAAATTATCCTGCCCAAGTTATGATTAGAATCAGAGAATTCTTTGAGTTGGAAAAGACCTCTAAGATCATCAAATTCAACTAGCAACCTAACACCTCCAAGGCCATTAAACCATGTCCCAATGTGCCATGTCCACACATTTCTTGAACACCTCCAGGGACAATGACTGCACCACCTCTCTGGGCAACCTGTTTCAATGCCTAACCACTCTTTCAGTAAAGACATTTTTATTAGTATCCAATTCAAACCTCCCCTGGTGCAATTTGAGCCCATAATATCTACTGACCCCCCCTAGAGTTAAATCTTGGCCCACTGTGTGCCTCTTCTCCTCTCTGTTCACTTTCCTTTTCATCACCTCCCTAATATTAACACTCTTTTTAGCTAGCACAAGATATTTCTAGAGACCCTCTCACCTATGTGCATGTTTATCTGTTGAGGTGAAAGAAAAAAAAAAAAAAAAGAGGCAATGCAGAGCTGAAGAAAGCCATTTGCCCCACCAAGGGACAACACAACTCTGGAAGCACCTGAAGCAAAACAGCACAACTTCTACACATGGCAGAAGATTCAAATCACTTTTCTGTCCCTTTACATAAAGTCAATGGAATGGATTTATTTAGCTTATAGTTTATTAAATGTAATGCTGCCATACTTAAAAATATGAACTTGAAAAATGTATTTAGGAAGTCACCTTGGCTGCAGTTTGGGGACAGGTTTTTCAGTCAATAAATTAGATTTCCCTTTAGACAGAATACCAAGTCCTACTCTTTCTACACGAAGCTAAGAGGCTGGACTACAAGCAAAGGAGGAAAACTAAGTCAAAGGAAGGTAATACAACCAAGAAAGTTGCATGGCCATCTGAAATACTAGGTCTGAATCATGCCTTTACTACTGAGATAGCATTTTGTGTACACAGAACCCTGTAGCTTTCGGTGGATAGCAGCTATTCCTTGTGACCCACATATAAGCCAGAGAAATGGGCTAAATTCACAGAAACACTGGAGCTGAAAGGAGCTGTGAGAAAATATGCTTTAAAATACTAATTGTTCCAAAAATAATAAGGCCACAGGGCTTTCAAGCTTCGGACTAAAATTAATGAATGCATTCATTAAAGTACACATAGGCAGGAAACACCTTTTCCATATTCAGGGCAGAATCTGGATGGAGCAATTTATATAGAGTGAGGGGCTCAAATGAGGAAGATGAAAGAAAACAGCAAATAGTTACTAATTCTCTGGTCTTGTGTCAGGGGAAAGAGAATAAGCTAATGCACATGAAGACTGTCAGACTATAAAAAAGCAGAGGAACAAACTAAACTAGTGTTCTGCACACAAAATATAACCATTCCTTTTAACATGCACATCAAAACTGTGCTCCCCTGGACACCTGCCCTTCAGTGCAGCAGAGGGGGCAATTCTTCCCAGGACTGGAACAACTCAGCCAGCTGTTCCTACAGCCATCTGCAGCTGTCACTAGTCATTTTCACCTTTCCAATTCAGCCCATAACATACTCTCTGAAACAAGACACGTACAGAATCACAGAAAGTTAGGAGTTGGAAGGGACCTCAAAAGATCATCCAGTCCAACTCCCCCTACCACAACAGGATCACCTAGAGTAGGTCACAGGAATGCATTCAGGTGGGTTTTGAGTATCTTCATAGAAGGCGACTCCACAACTTTCCTGGTTAGCCTGTTCCAGTGTTCTGTCATCCTTACAGTGAAAAAGTTTTTCCTTATGTTGACATTGAAGCTCCTGCTCTGCAGCTTGCATCCACTGCCCCTTGTCCTATCATTGGGCATCACTGAGAAGAGCCTGACTCTGTCCTCCTGACAGTCATCCTGCGCACTTTTATAAACATTAATAAGATCACTCCTCAGTATCCTCTTTTCCAAACTAAGGAGTCCCAGCTCCCTCAGCCTTTCCTCATTAGGGAGATGATCCACTCCCAACATCATCTTTGTGGCTCTGTGATGGACTCTTTCAAGCAGTTCCCTGAGGTCCTTCTTGAACTGAGAGGCTCAGAACTGGACACAATATTCCAGATGTAGCCTCACCACGACAAAACAGACGGGGAGAAGACCCTCTCTCAACCTACTAACCCCTCCTGTTCTAATACACTCAAGGATACCACTGGCCTTCTTGGCCACAAGGGCACATTGCTGGCTCATTTATGTGCCATTGCACTGTTCATAAATCAGAATTATTTGCTATACCATGCCAGGGCTGGTAACAATCATCCCTTTGCATTCCTCTGCATACTTCTGCCATTCCAGTTCTTCCCACTGCAGCATGTTGGCAATCTCCTCTTCAGGCACCAGGGCTTTACTGCATCGTAACAAGTAGAGAAGAATCTGATGCATTGAGAGCACTTCTTTTCCTCCATCTTAAAAACATAAATAAATAAAAACAAACACACTTCAGACAGTCATTCCTAAAGCATGAGCAAAAGAGGAAATATGCAGAACACAGAATGTTTGGATGAGCAAAATAAACAGCAAAATGCTTAAGCGACTTGACAAATAGGAAAGCCAATGTTTTATTGATGAACACTGCACATGCATAAACACTCTGCTAAACTGGGAGAACTAATGGTGGTGGTGATGGTGAAAATGTCATTTTCATCATACTGTGAAGCTGAAGTTTCTAACTTGCCTGAAAAAAATTTAAAAGGAGAAGGCAGAACAATCAGTTCCACTGTCCAGTTACATTTTCCTTTTCACACTTTTCATCATCCTTTTCACATTGGCACTTTAACAACCCTTAGGCATTTATGCAGCTTTCTTAAACAACACTCCAGATATTACAGGATACTTTGAGACAAATGCATCAAGTCATCCTTGCATTTTTAACTCATCTGTAGTGCTTGCATGCTGTTCTTGCAGTTAATCAAGACTAAACGGCCTCATGTCATCCTCTGTCACTAAATTAATCAAGGGCAGGTTGAAACTGTTAAAATACTTCTGAGACCTCAGGCAACACATGCAACAAAGGCTTCCTGTAACAAAGGAAGGTGTGAAGATGCAAATATAAAAGTTGACAAACCACTACTTAGAAGACACTGACCATTCAAACTCAGTGTATCTGCTCCTACGAGTAAAAGGACAGATACAGTACTACAGTGCATTAATTTTGACACATCTCTCAAACCTCCTCCAACAACGGGGCATTTCTATGTAGGTATGGAGGGATCTTCAAGTTTCACTTCCACAAAGCCAACAGGATGCTGGGCATTAGCAGCACAGATAAAGAAGTCACTGTCCCACTCTATTCAGCCTTGTCACACAACACCTGGAGCACTGTGTGCAGTTTTGGTCCCCACTGTACAAAAAAGATGCAGACAGGCGGAAAAGAGTCCAGAGAAGAGAATAATCAGAGGTCTGAGAAGTCCTTGGGAGATTCCAATTGGACTCCAGAAAAAAAATTTCCACGATGCAAATAGACACTGAAATCACCTCTCAAGGGAAGCAGCAGATTGGCCTACATTGGGCAGTTTTAAGACTCAGCTAGACAGGGTGCTGGGCCAGCTCATTTAATCTACACTATCACCTAGAAAGGTTGGACCAGATGATCCTCGGGGTGCCTTCCAACCTGGCATTCTGTGGTTCTGTGAAATGTTACTTTCCTCAGGGAGCTGCAGCAGCAATCTGGTTCTGTCCTTGAGTACATTCTCTCCAACACTACAAGCACTGCAATTGGGGGATGATACTTCAGCACAAGAAACAGGACACCAGACACACAGGGCACATCTTGCAGTACTGCTGCGTAACAGCAGTGTTGCATAAGATGATGCCTTCTTTAAGACATGTAAAGACACGCAAATAAGAATCAAAGAATAGTAGGGGCTGGAAGTGACCCCTGAAGATTGAGTCAGAGCAGGATCACCTGAAGCAAATCACATAGGAACACATCCAGAAGGGCCCTGAAAGTCTCCAAGAGATGGAGACTCCACCACCTCTCTGAGCAGCCTGTTCTACTAAAGAAATTCCTTCTCAAGTTTAGATGGAACTTCCTATGTTCAAGTTTATGCCCATTTTCTCTTGTCCTGCCACTGGGGAACACTGAGAAGAGCCTGGCCCCATCTTTCTGACACCCACCCCTTAGATATTTGCAAGGATTAATAAGATCCCCTCCTCAGCCTCCTCTTCTCCAAGGTAAACAGCCCCAGCTCTTCCAGCCTTTCCTCATATGATAGATGTTTCAAGTCCCCTAATCTTAGTGGCACAGTGCTGGACTCTCTCCAGCATTTCTTTATCCTTCCTGACCTGTGGTGCCCAGAACTGGACACAGTACTCCAGGTAAGGGCAGCAAGAGCTTCTCCTACTTCAGAAGGGGTTACAGCACTATGGTACAGAAAAGATGAGAGTGAATGATATCACTTGGCCTTTTAGAACAATCAACCTCATACAAGCTCCAAAAAGCCATCTTAAATGGGGAAAATATACCCAAACCTCACTAGGAACAGAAAGTACATCTAAATAGCTACAAAGGTCATGCATAAAGTTTTCCTTCAAATTGACGAGCAGCTCAGTTTGCAAGGCTTTTGTCTTTATCAACAACCAGATGATACTGTTACACAAGAGGTAGCCCATGTGCAAGAACCACTAAAAAAGAGGGGGAAAAAAAAAAAAAGTGTAGTGTACACCAAAGACTGTGTATAGGCTGCAACAGACAGCAGTTAGAGACCTGAACTTTCCTGGCTCAGAGCATACCATACTTGAGACCTCAAATGTTCTGGTTTGTTTGGAGTTTTTTTGTTGTTGTTTCCAGTTTTTTGATGGTTTTGTTGGGTTTGGTTTTTTGTATTTGTGGGTTGTTTTTCTTTTTTTATTCTCTTAATCTTAGAACGGCTTAGGCTGAAAAGGCCCTCAGAGATCATCTACTTCAACACCTCTGTCATGGGCAGGGATGCCTCTCAACTAGACTCGGCTGCCCAAAACCTCATCCAATCTGCCCTTAAGTTGAGTTTCTCATCAATCAACACCTCCAAGTCTTTTTCTTCAGGGCTACTCTCAACCCACTCTGCACTCAGCCTGTATTTATGCCTGGGTTGGCCAGATCAAGATGTAGGACCTTGCTCTTTGACTTGTTGAACCTCATACAGTTTGAGATGGGCCCATTTCTCAAGCCTGCCAAGATCCTTCTGGATTGCATCCCTTCCTTCAACCAAGTCTGCTACTCCAATACAGCTTGGTGTCATCAGCAAACTTTCTGAGGGAGCACTCAATGCCATGGCCCACATTGCTGACAAAGATGTTCAAGAGCACTGGATCCAAGACTGACCCCAGTAGCAGCAAACACACTGCAGCAACTATTCCATGTGCTATGCATCTCTGGCACTCAGTAAACCTGGTATGATTAGCTCAAAGATCAGAGGCCTATCTTTTGGTAACCCACACAGAAAATCTGCCATCTCAAACCTCGTATTTTCAGACTACATTAGAAAAATTAGAAAGAAAAGTCAAGTAGAGGGGATTGGAAATTGGCAATTAATTTCTGTCAGTTGATGGATGTCTGGAGATTTGTTAGACCAGTCTATCTTCTTTGAATAGACACAGTATATATAATGTTCCTCAAACATACCTGAAGGAAATAAACTGCCACTCTCTGGAAATGAAAAATCTCCAAGGACATGTCAGAAAATAATACAGAGGGTAAACATGATTAGGGAAAAAAAAACCAACAACATAAAGATGGTAAAAGGCAGCTATACATGCAGAAATATCGGGAAAAGGATATTTCTGAAGAGTTAAAAGGCTGGGAACTCTAAAGAGGAAGCACAGACAAATATAGAGAATTCTCTTCCCATCAGTAAGCAATCCAAAAGCGCTGAAAGAGCTTCCAAACTGAACAAATGAGACAAAAAAAATCCAAAGTAACAGGAAAACACCCTTAAGCTATACAAACCAGGCAGGTCAAACATTCTCATTTTGTGATGAGGTCAAGTTAATCAGCCACATGTGGCTTGATGGCTTATTTTGTAAATTGCTTCGGCAGAACCAAATCAATGTTTGCTAGCAAGCCTCAGAGCTCTGCTTTTGATTGAACAGTGTAGTGTATCCAGGAAGGAACAACAATTACTAACAGAGTCATCTAGCCATCGGTATTCTCCACAGTAACGAGCCAAACCTCATTTAGCTACAGCTATAATTAATATCCCAACTAAGTTTCAAAGCCCAGAGCAGAGAGCACCTCCAGGGCACAGCCTTCTTGATGAAGATCATTACAGGTCTCATCTGCGTCCCTCAGTCCAGCAGCTGAAATGCATCCTCCTGTCCACATAACCCCTCTAGAGCAATCATTGGCAGGATCTCAGCAGGACACACTACCAACGGAGCCATGACATTTACACCAACTGGAAATCTGCCCCAGCATCTTAACATGCAGTAAATGCCTGCATGAGCTGTTCACTCAATGTGAACACAATGCTCCACACTGAAACTTGGCAAGCTAGGGCTGATTTTTACTGCAATGGAGTTTTTTCTGTCTTTCATTGTTTGATGCAAGGTATTAAGCTTGCACTAAGAAAAAGGAATAGAATCATAGAATCAACCAGGTTGGAAGAGACCTGCAAGATCATCCAGTCCAACCCATCACCCAGCTCTATCCAGTCAACTAGACCATGGCACTAAGTGCCTCATCCAGTCTTTTCTTGAACACCCCCAGGGATGGTGACTCCATCACCTCCCTGGGCAGCCCATTCCCATGGCAGATCACTCTCTCTGTGAAGAACTTCCTCCTAACATCCAGCCTATACTTCCCCCAACACAACTTGAGACTGTGTCCCCTTGTTCTACTTCCCGCGGCATCTGAGACTGTACAGCACATGGTCGGGGTGCCAATCATGTTGACCCTTAAAATCAAACATCAAGAATTTTAGTGCAATCATCTGATATCCTGAAGAGGGGACATTAAATTCAGTTTCATGTGTGAGATTAGGCAACAGCACTCCTCAAATGCCATAGGTCTACTGCACAGTAGGGCAGGGATGACCCAGAACTGACCCAAACCACCACAACAGAGACAAAAGCGGGAAGCAAGACTTGGCCTGCTCATACAAAATCTAGTTCTGAGTAAACCACCCCAACTTCAGACCAAGGCACCAGATCTCTACACTGACCAAACTATTTAACAAGCAATAAGATTTATGTGGCATTCTTTGGTAAGGTGTTTTGAAATTTGAATTAATTAATTTCTCTTTCTTTCTCTCTTTCTCTCTTTGGGGGATAGAGGTGTTTAGGAAGGGATTTGTTGTTTTCTTGGGGATTTTTCAGATCTCACTTCCATAAAGCTACACGGTAAAAATATTACCTGGAAGAAATCGCACAAATCTTGGCATGAAGTGAAACCTGGGGCAGCAAATAGAATCATTTTCAAGTGAAGGACCTTAAATATGAAAAAAAAAAGAAAGAGGAATAGTTATAAACAGCAATATATTTGCAAAAGGAGGAAAAAAAAAAGGCAACATGGCTGCACATGAAATCAATTAACAGTGATTACATTTGATCAGGCTTAAGTTCCACTCAAAAATTAACAAAATGCACAGCAGAAAGGAAGAGAGTAACAATTCAGAATCATAAAAACAAAGAATTGTTTGGGCTGGAAGGGACCTCTAACGGTCATCTAGTCCAATCCACCTGCAGTGAGCGGGACACTCTCCACTAGATCAGGTTGCTCAGAGCCTTGTTGAGCCTGACCTCAATTATCTCCAGGTATGGGGACTCAACCATTTTCTGGGAAACCTGTTTCAGTGTTCCATCACCCTCATAGTACAGAACCTGTTCCTAACATCCAACCTAAACATATTCTTCTCTAATTTCAAACCATTGCTCCTCTTGCTATCGCCACAGGCCTCTGTAAACAGTCCTTTTCCAGCCTTCTTGTAGGCTCCCTTCAGGTATTGGAAGGCCACTATTAGGTCTCCCTAGAGCCTTTTCTTCTCCAGGCTGAACAACCCCAGATCCCTCAGCCTGTCCTCATAGGAGAGGTGTTCCAGCCCCTTGATCATTTTCAGGGCCCTTCAACTTCTAGTGAAAGCTTTCCACAGGCCAATTTAAAAAGAAAGCCACAATATCTTAAAAATAAAAAGCCTCTAACAAAACCACAGTAGTTTTATTTAAAACTGCTACAGAAAATTGTTTGGTGTAATTAATTCACTACAGCCTTACAGACACAAGCACCAGTTTATTAGTTCATTGCAATCAGTGGGCTGTGTTTTGGTTACAGTAACAAAGACAAGGAAATTTCCATGATGCTATTTTGTAGCTTTTTAATTTCCTATTTCATCATCTAAAGCTTTACATGAAATAAACCCAGTAAGCACCTAGTGATAAAAGAGAAAGAACAATCAGGGCCAGGGATAAGAATGATAGCAGTGATATCAGAATACATTCTGTACCAAACCCAACGAGGCTATATAAAATATATGAAACCTGTGTACTCCTCTGTTTAACTGCAGTATTTGTGGAGTGCACCTCCACAGACAAAACCAAGGCACCAAAACACACCTACAGATTCTGAAATCAAATTCCTCTCTTATACTCAGTCTTCTTTAAGACCATGGGAAGGATCATCTCTCAAGTTTTCCTTTGTCATAGTCTTTATAGAGACATGTATTTTTATATTGTCAAGCCAAAACCATTTAGTTCTAAAGTTACCCCTCTATGGGTAACTGTAGGACACTGTTTTTCACACTGACTGTAGAGAAAAACTGAGTAGCTTCTTTGTCAGCTTGTGAAAACAGAGAGAATCATTTACCTGACGCCTTGGCTTTCAAGATAACTATAGATAAATATACTATATTATTTACTGTTTGAAGAAAAAAAGGTTTTGATTAAGAAAGAAATTTAGTTCATCTGCAAGAATACTGCACAATGTTTGTGCACTTGAATTGCCACAGTTTACAATAATTAATTCTTCATATCTCCTCTTCCTGAAGAAAAAAGTGGAAGCTCCTCCCTTTCGTGTAAACCAGAATTTGACTGTTCTTTTGAGGTGCCTTCCCACTTCTTTCTTTTACACCAAAGAACGTAACAAAATTAAGCCCAATCATAGAATCATTTTGATAGAAAAAGACCTTCAGGAAGATCAGGTTAAGCTATTCTCTAACTCTACCAGCTCTGAGACTAAACAGTGTCACTCAACACCACATCTATGCTTCTTTTAAACACTCCCAGGGATGGGGATTTAACCACCTCCCTGGGGAGCCTATTATAATGTTTCAGAACCCTTCCAGTGAAGAATTTTCTTCAAATACCCCACGTAAACTTTTCCTGGTGCAACTTGAGGCCTTTTCCTCTTGTGCTAGGACTTGTTACCAGAGAGAAGAGGCCAAGCCAAGTTTTGCTAAAACTTCCTTTTCCAGTATTTGTAGAGGATAAAGTCTCCTCCGAGCCTCCTTTTCTTCAGATTAAATAACCCAAGTCACTTCACCTGCTTCTCCTAAGGCATGTTCTCTAAAATCCTCACCAGCTTTATTACCAAAGCTGCAGTTAATTAGAGGTTTCCATTTTCCCCCCCTAAACACAAGTTACCTTTAAGATTCCAGTCATAGAGCTCCAAAATATCTTTGAACAGATATGAAGAGAACAATTCAAGACCTCTCACACAAAAATTCTGGGGAAAGAAACAAAGCAACCAACCAGAATTAGACAATAATGTAACACAATAATGTCACTCACATCTATTGAAATTGAACAACTAATAAAACAGTCTCTTCATGCTTTTGACCAGTAGACACTGGGTTCTGAAAACAGTATTGATTTATAGGTAATCATCCACTATAACATAATAGTGACCTCTTCAGAAAGCACTGTGATGAAGACTCTTTACTCACTGTCCAAAACAAAACTGCAGGTAGAAATCACAAACCTGCATCAATTTACCACACACTAAACCCATTTCAGCAAGGTAAGCTAAAAAAGATCATTTACTTCTGAGAAGGCTGTCCTCTAATTCATTGTTTGCTACATGTTCAAAGTTTATAAAGCACCACCTGTAATAACATGATCACTTCAAGTTGCATTGCACATTGCTATGGAAGATTTTGACCTCAAAAGACAAGAGGAAAGGAGGGGAGGAAAAAAACCCAATGACAACAACAACAACAAAAAAAGAGATTCTTCTCATCAAGTGGGGAAGCAGCTCCTGCAAAGCAAAGAACTTCCATTCGCAAATGAAGGAGCTTAAAAAGCTTTCCTAAATGAACAAAATCAGGCTAGGTTGATATAAATTGCATGTGTATGATACTGGCCATAAATTCCAAAACCATTAGCACAACCTCTTTTGTAAGAACACATTAACAGATATTCTGCAAGTAGTGCTGTAGCCAATTGAACAGGAGTGACAAAAAAAAAAATGTAGACTTCTTATTTCTTAGTAGCCATTTGTTATTTTGGAACAAGATTTGGAGTCAGCAGTAAGAAGAAATTAATTGCTTTGATCACATACACCTTGCTGAGGAATTTCAGGGTTCTTGCATATATATAGATGCTGTTGAGCAACAAAAAGAGAGACAAGTAGAAAGAAAAAAAATGTAAACATATGTGACTAAATTAAACACTGATCCTATCTTTGTAGTTAATATGCAGTGGTGTTCCTGTACCTCCACATGCTGCTCAACTGCAGCAATTTACTCCACAAATGGGCTGCACTAGGGATTAATTTGTAATAATAATTAAAATTAATATACAAATATATACATAAAAAACTAAGAACTGAATGTGCTTTGATTATATTCTTTGGCTATTTGCTCAGGCAATAGATAGATATGAAGTTACTGATAAGCAACCTTCAGAGCTTCAAACTCACAATTAAGATCCAGCTCTGACAATGACTGACACGGTCCTGGCAAAACAGTACCTCCACATGTTTTATTTTTGTTATTCATAAAAGGAGGATGAGAGTACCTGATGTGCGTTGTATATAACTTAAAATTATAAGAAGCTATGGATATAAGCACCTCTTAGCATTTGATTTTAATATATGATAGCCTAGGTAGATGGATTTATGCTAGCACCTGTTAGTGCAAGTCCTTTTTCAGCCATTCATTCAGAACACAGCCTGTCTCAGGCACTTCATGAGATGGGATTCTGAAGAGCTTAATCCATTAAGCACATCAACGACTCATTACCTAATCTGACATTTTGACTAATTACCCTTCTTACCTCAGGCATCATCTCCTCAATGAAATGAATTGTATAGTCAATGTTAAATCTGATTACTTTACATAGAGGGATCTGGAAGGAAAACAGAAATACAGCATTGAAAACTATACAGCATCAGATGTACACTTAATACAGTTTTGTATGCAAAAGCATCACTGTCTGCTGAAAAGGGCACTCACTAAAACAGCTGCTCTGGGGAATCATGAAAAGACAAGCAAGTGCAAGAGAAGTAACAGTTCTAACCTCCACCTCTGTAATAACACAGAGCTGACAGGAGGGACTGTAAAGGAAGATTAAATAATGCCATCTACTGGAGATGAAATTTTGTTTCAGTGGAAAAAACAAATCTGAGTAAAGCTATATCTTCTCTCTCTTGTGCATTTGGAAGTGAATTCATTGTTGGTGATAACAACACGTCAGATTGATACAGCGACCCGGAAGCAAGGTGTTTTCAGCACATTGCCAGTTCTGTTACCTATACTGTCGTCAAATACAGCTTTAAGGCACAGCAACACAATGTAAGGTTTGTCCTAATTTCATCCAGTACATATTCTCAGAATTTCACTCAAGTAACTAGTAAGAGAAACATCTAATTCCTTTTTTTCCCCTCCCAGTCTTTGAAGAAAGGTTTCTTTGCTTACAAAATCCACGGACTACTGAAGGTATTTATAAAAAGGATTTCTTGAAGCAAAAAAAAAAAAAACCATAAAACTCCATTTCCACAAGGCTACAGAAATGCCTAAGGCTATCCTACATATCTACAGCTTTTAACAAGTTTTACTATTCACTGGTCTTACAAGCATGAAAGAATTTTAGAACAATTCAACAGTTTGTCAAAGCGAGGCAACCCAAGCTTAGTTTGCATTGATAAACACACAATAATAAACAGCTGAAAAGTGCTGGGGGTGCACTTAAATGAGTGGACTTAGAATAGGTGCAGCATCCAGCTTGCATCTTATTGCAGCCCACTGTCAAAACATTTGACCATCTGGCTACAAAAATCTGTTGATATCTGCACAATAAACTAAGGCTCTACATCAAACAACCAAACAAAAATCTGCATTTCCTACAATATTAAATGAGAATACAAAACCAAAAAGCTTTGGAAGTCAAATGTCCTGGAGGAAAAAAAAAAACCTGTTCTTTAAATCAGCAGAGCTTTAAAAGAAATAATGAATATTATTTCTTTTAAAAATTATTTCTTTTAAAAATTATTTCTTTTAAAAATTATTTCTTTTAAAACTTGCTTAGTTTTAAACATGCAAGTTCAACCAAGGAAGGATATTCTGATTCAGAAACTTCAGTAGTCCGAGTGTTTTTCTTTGTGTTAAATAGAAAATGAGTATTTTAGACAAGTGACCATGACTACAATTTCCATGCACTAGAATTCCACAAACACAAGTATACAGCAAAGGAATACCTGGTTAGAAGTGTACAACTGTTTTGGTAGTGATAACAAGAAAATTGTAACTTTTCTTACAACACTATTGATTATTTTTCCTAATGTCTGACCTGCTCAATTATTACTGTGTAACAGCAATAACACTTCTAAGTGTTATTGACTTCTAAGTGTTAAGACTCCTAAGTGTGCCAATACAAGACTTCAAATTTGGTTCATTCAAAGATGCTGGCCTTCAGATCTGTATTTTTACTACTCTCTATCACTTCCTTTTTATCAAATACGTTCCAAAATCTCTCTCAAACAGCAGCTGTGTTGCCAAAAATCACCTCAAGACAACTACTAACTGTATGCTAGTCCTGTACTGATAAGCATTTTTATACTGGATTTTGGCATTGGTGGTGCCAAAGGCAGCAGACTCGTCTCAAAGGAGTCTTTACACCTGCTACTAGCAGAAACTGACAACACAGTGTTGCTTTACATGTTTGTTCTCTAGTGCAGCTCAATGTCTTCACTAACAACTCATGTCAGACCAGAAAAGTTTTCCTTGTTCTCTGTATATTAAAGATTTCCATAACTCTGCCTTCTTGCCATGGAGTAGACACAAAAACTATACAGACAAGATAGGCTCTAACTTTTTAATAAAAAAATGTTCCTTTTTGCTCGTTTGCAAAGTGAGAATAGAAATGCCTCAGGACAAACCTGCCTTGAACTCCAAGACTGAATTAATGTTCCCAGGTGAGAGTGTTTCACACTGTGACACCATAGAGACCTTTGAGATCATCAAGTCCAACTGCTTGCCTACAGCTCACAATCCCACCACTACTGCTAAGCTCCTACCATTAAACTACATCCTCAAGTACCACATCCACACATCTTTTAAGTACCTCCAGGAATGGTGACTTTACCACCTCCCTAGGCAGCCTGTTTCAATGCCTGATAGACTTTTCTGTGAAGGCATTTTTCCAGCCTGAACTTCCCTTGGAACAACTTGAAGCCATTTCCTCTTGTCCTGTTACTTGTTGCATGTGAGAAGAGATTGATCCCCACCTTGCTTCAGTCCTCTTGGAGGCAGTTTTATCGGGGAACATTAATACAACTGTTCTCTTTTGGTGTGAAAATGAGAAAGTGTAGTCTTGAAAGGCACTGTCCCCCTCAGCATGCCACACTCCTCCCATGATATCTGGCTTGGTGAACTACAAATGATCTGCAACCTTCCATCTCCTCACAAATATTTAATGGGCAGGATTTAACTGTGATTATTCAGGTTTGCACTTGGGAACCTCACTCTCTCACTGAGTTCTTGTTAGCAAGAGTTCCTTTTCCAGTAGAGCTTTGTCATATAGATTATGCAAGCAGACTGTCAGGAAACAAAATACCATCTTCTTGGTGCCTTTCAGTTTCAGTATTGGTTCACCCAAGGATGCTGATGTTCACAGCTCTGATTTACTACTCTTTTAACACTTCCCTTTTATTGAATATATTCCAAAGAATCTCTGAAAGCGAAATTCTACTGCAAAAAAATCACCTCAAGACAGCCACCAACTACATGCTAGTCCTGTACTGATCAGCATTTCTATATTGAGCTTTGGCATTGGTGGTGTAGCCAGTAATAATTATAAAACCAACCAACTTCTACATTTGAAAACAGCACTTGATATATCAAGATAGCAAAAAATCTGCAAGTGTACAGAAATTAAGTTTTTTAATGTTTTTCATTGATACGGTGTCCAGGTTTAAACCATGAGCTGCCCAGAGCAAAAGGACAGAAAAAGTATTTTACCCTAAAGCAGTAAATAAAAGCCCTCACAAAGAATTGGAGGTTAAATGGAAATGCTATTTACAAAAGTAACTGAAAGGGCACAAAGGAAATAGATAAACAAATCACAGAATCAACCAGGTTGGAAGAGATCTCCAAGATCATCCAGTCCAACCGATCACCCAGCCCTAGACAATCAACTAGACCATGGCACTAAGTGCCTCATCCAGTCTCTTCTTGAACACCTTCAGGAACGGCGACTTTACCAACTCCCTGAGCAACCCATTCCAATGCCAATCACTCTCTCTGTCAAGAACCTCCTTCTAATATCCAGCCTATACCTCCCCCAGCACAACTTGAGACTGTGTCCCCTTGTTCTGTTGCTAGTAGCCTGGGAGAAGAGACCAACCCCACCTGGCTACAGCCTCCCTTCAGGTAGTTGTAGACAGCAATGAGGTCTGCC
Organism: Tricholaema leucomelas; assembly: GCA_013400475.1. Classification (NCBI taxonomy): domain Eukaryota; kingdom Metazoa; phylum Chordata; class Aves; order Piciformes; family Lybiidae; genus Tricholaema lacrymosa; species Tricholaema leucomelas. Next base: position 607,301 of record WAAF01018281.1, read on the forward strand.
CTGATCCTCCTCTTCTCCAGGCTAAACAACCCCAGCTCACTCCACCTCTCCTCATAGGGCTTGTGTTCCAGGCCCCTCACTCCTTCTTTGCCCTTCTCTGGACATGTTCCAGACAAAACCAGCCTTGGCCTAGTTCTCCACCTGGACCTATCAAGCCTCATTAGGCCTCAACTAGGCCAAAACCTTTCCCCCGCTCCCAACCTCAGGAGGCCCCAAGTAGGCCAAACTGACTCCCCTCCAGGACAGGTCCACCAGGCCTCAATGCCACCTGCACTGCCTCAAGCAGGCTCAAGAGACATAAGATCAGGCCTCAGTGTCCCCCACAGAGCAGGCTGAGTAGGCCTCAGTGGCATAGCTAGGAAATAGCTTGCTAGCCAAGGCCGCAGAAGGCTGCTCTCCCCCACAAACCAGAGGTAACAGCTGCCACACGTGCTCAGACAAGAGAGGAGGGAGAAAGAGCAGGAAAAGTGGTTGTGAACTCTCCTTATCATAGAATCACAGAATCAATCAGGTTGGAAGAGACTCCCCAAGCTCATCCAGTCCAACCTATCACCCAGCCCTATCCAATCAGCTAGACCATGGCACTAAGTGCCTCATCCAGGCTTTTTCTTTATAAGGAGATGCAGGGATTAAGGGATGGGATAACACAATTACAATTTCCTATGTCCACTCTCTGGGTACTCCCTGTCTTCTGAAGGAATTTATCTCTATGGTAGGACGCTTAGTCATAAAATTACAGAATGTCAGGGGCTGAAAAGAGCCTCAAAAGCTCATCCAGTCCAACCCCCCCTGCCAAAGCAGCATCACCTAGAGCAGATCACACAGGAATACATCCAGGCAGGCTATGAGTATCTCCAGAAAGTGAGACTCCACACCCGCCCTGGGCAGCCTGTTCCAGTGCTCTGTCACCCTCACAGGGGAGAAAAAACTTTTCTCATGTTTCCATGAAGCTTTCTATGCTTCAACTTCCACCCATTGCCCTTTGCCCTGTCATTGTGCATCACCGAGAAGAGCCTGAGTCCTCAATCTGTTACATATGGTTACATTATAATGAAAAGCAAGGCAGTCAGGTACCAATCATGTCCTTTTCTTGTTATATTTGCTTCCAAAGCATAAAATGAATTGCTTTTAAACATGTAAGATTCTTAATAAAAACTCACCTAGCTACTAAAGAAGCTGAACAGATGCCAACAAGTACTGGATACTTTTAGGTAGGTTTAAGAAGAAAAAAATTCCTGAAAAATCCTCTGGAAAAAAGGCCATTTGTCATTTATAGGGAAAAATTATTTGTTGTTGTGGTTGGTTTTCTAATTTTTCCAACATAACTTCCTCGTGCAATTTAAATTCAATTAGTAGTTTTAACGAGTTCTGCCATGGCTTATTTCACTTCCAAACTGTGAAATGCAGTACTCAAATGCACATCACAGTCTTAGCCACAGCTTGAAGATAATGCTTAGCAGCACCAGTGAAGACAAAGCCCAACATTCATAAGCACAAACGTCCTCCCCTGACCTCAGTGCTAGCAAGATGTTTCTAAGGTTGATTTAGAGTTCTGTTTCGGGGCATGGAGGGGGTTGCAATTATCCCCAAATAAAATAACCAGGCTAGCTCACAAGGTCTGGAAGCAAAAAGAAGCTATATTTACAAGCAAGCTAAAATCTAGAAGCATAAAATACAATGCATATGTACAAAATATATTTACAATTATTTACAATTAATAAATAACACAAAGAGTCCCTTGGACAAGGGAAATAAAAAGTGAAACAGCTGCCCCTCCACCCCCACCATAAGGGAGGAAGAAAGAAATCAGACCCCACTGCTGCTATCTACTTAGCCATAACAAGAGTCCCAGCCAAGGTCAGTGAAGCCACACACAGGGACTAGCCAGCAACCAGAGCGAAGAAGAGAAAATGGAAGGAAAAAACAGTTTGTGCAGCACATTATATACTGATTAACCACCCAATGGAATGACACAGACCTATCTATTCTTTTGCATCCAATCCCCCTACTGTATTTACTTTTTATTTAAATATGTCCAGAAAGTTCATATTTCTTGTTTGTAATTTAGGATTAGGTGAGAGGGTTAGCTCTAAACCACCACAGGGCAGAACCAGCTTGTTGTTTTCTCATTGTTTCTGAGCTGTAAATAATTGTAAATATATTCTGTGCATATACATTGTATTTTATGCTTCTAGATTTCAGCTTGCTTTTAAGTATAGCTTCATTTTGCTTCCAAACCTTTTGAGCTAGTCTGCTGATTTATTTCGGAGGTAACTTCAACTCACCACAATAGAGAATACAGAGGAAAAGGGGTGGAATAACATGTTCTAATATCCGATGCCTTCCCCTTGGGATGGACTTTCCATCCCCTCAGGAAAAGCTTCATTTGGTTCCAGCACAGTTAACCCTTAACCTACACTACCTTCCAAACAAACTCCACATAGATATGCAGCAGTGCACATACTTACATTTGTTAGTGGAGCATGTGCAAACATGGAGAACCCTTCAAAGATATATTCATGGTCATCATACTCAATGACAGTAGGTCTGTCTGTCTTAAAAAAGCAAACAAAACCATCATGGAGTAAGCAAGAAGCAGCAGTACTTCCATTGCTGAAAACAAAATTAAGAGTTCTAGTTCAAAAGATTTATAAAGTACTTACTAAGAAGTTTGTGGGAGGTGACACCGTGATTCGATAGTGGTATAGCCTCCCTGCGTTGTTGGTCATGGGGCGACATGGCTTAATGGGCTTAAAGGAAGAGATAAAGTGGAATTCCATGTAAAGTCAAGGCAAATTTAGATTAAAGGAGAGAATAAAGCATTGCTAATTGCCATGAAATATGCGCTACCAAGAATTAAATAAAAGCAGGTAGTCATAATTAAGCATTCTGGGAAGAAGGGAAGTGTGGCTTTCTATATTTTTGCTTCCAGAAATACTTTTAAAGCTACTCAAAAGGGACAAAATAAGAGTGAAAAACACTGCTGTAGAGTTTTCTTCTTCCATTTGACTCTCCATCTTTCTTTAGACACAGCAGGTAGTTGTTTACATACCAGACTAATTTCCTCTTCTATATAAATTTGTTTCAGGAAACTGATTTCAAAAGCTTACAAAAAGCAATCTGGAGCTCGCCTGAGATTTCAAAGCATGTTATCAAGATAGACAGGTATCAGCTCATCTGCCTGGGGCAAATCTGGGGCATGAAGAGAAGGGATTAGTCTATCACCAGGGATGTCGCTCTGGTAACCCTGCTCTGTCAGGCTGTAATGCCTGCTTGTGAGATATAAAGGCAGCCAGCCCTCCATGCACCCTGATGCAACACCAAACACCTGAGATTCCTGTTTTTCTCTTAGCTTCTTCTGAAGCATCCCATCTTAAAGACCTAAAAATCCTCAACAGTCAATCAAAACACGTTTCTCATGTGCCCTACATCCAATCTGCTGTAGTTCAAAGGCTGCCACATGTCTGTTCAGAACAGATCTGTCTGCACGGGAAAAAAAACTAGAAACAATCACAGCAGTTAGCAGTGCACTACACCAAAGAGCAGCACAAAATTTGCCCTGATTGCTATGGCAAGATCACTACAGCACTGTGCAACTGTGCTTTGCAGAACCCATCCAATAACTCTGGAGAAAAGAAGGCTCCAGGAAGATCTTATAGCAGCCTTCCAGTACCTGAGAGGGGCCTAACAAGAAAGCTGGGAAGGGACTTATTACAAGAGCTTGTAATGACAAGATGAGAAGCAATGGATTGAAGCTCAAGGAGTGCAGACAGACTGGATATTAGGAAGCAGTTCTTTACAGTGAGGGTGGTGAGACACTGGAATAGATTCCTCAGGGAGGTTGTGGATGCCCCTTCCCTGGAGGTGTTCAAGGCCATGCTCGATAAAACCCTGAGCAACATGGACTAGTGGAAACTGTCCCTGTCCACAGCAGGGGGCTTGGAACTAGATGATCTTTAAGGCCCCTCCTGACCCAAACCATTCTATGAATCTTGAAGTGGGTATGTGAAGGGATTGTTTTCAAAGTGGAAGTGATAGTAAAGAAATAGTATCTTCCAGTGTCTCATGTCCCTCACTGTAAAGAACTTCTTCCTGATATCCAGTCTAAATCTGCCTTCTTTAAGCTTAAACCTATTGCCCCTCATCCTATCACTGCATGCCTTTGTAAAAAGGCCCTTCCTGGAATTCTTGTAGAACCTTTTCAGGTACCGCAAGGCTACTCTAAGGTCTCACCAGAATCACCTTTTCTCTAAGCCACAGCTCTCTCAGCCTGTCCCCATACAGGGGAGGTGCTCCAGCCTCTCCCATTATCTTCATGGCCCTCCTCTGGATCCACTTCAGATCCCTGACCTCAAGTTCTTTGCTATTAATGTAAATGTATTTCAAGAACTTTTTAAAAAGCATCTAGAACTAATCAAATACAGGGAAAAGTCTTCCATACTTTCCAGGCAGATTTCATTACCAATAGTGCATTTTAAATACAAGGTTACACAACTAAGTGATTCAATGTTACACAGGAGTATCTATGAAGCCTGTAAATCATGAGGGGGATGAAATTCCTCCTATCAACCACAGTATGAGTTTACAGCAGCAAGTTTGTACTCATAATTGCAGTTCTTAGAGTTACTTACCTCTTCACCAGGATAAATGCCATGTCTTATTCCCGTTCGCCGGGCTTTAGCACTGCACTTGCACAAAGGTCCATCATTCATCTGTTGAAAACAAAACAGGGTTCTGGTTTTATTGAAAAATGATTTTGGAAAAGTATGTTGCTTTTAGTGCCTGAAGTGCTGATGCTTCTAAAAAGCCTGTCATGCTTAGATTAAGTGGATGTCCTTAGGCCAATAAACTCAAAAACCACTATAGATTAATGTAAGAAAACAGCACAATAGCGTAAGAACTTCAGCACTGTTGCAGAAGCACAAGGAGGAAAAACTCCCAGCAGAACTGTACCACTCTACTATCACACACACCTTTTCCACTTCTTATACATACAGACAGAATGGTTATCTCTCTAGGGAAATTCAGGCGCTAAACTTGTACTAGCAAGCATTTACATGCTTGTGGTGGTTTAAAACTAATAGCTTAGTGTCTTAGTTATAAACAAGAAATAGGAAAATTTCAAAGATGCTGAATCGAAAATAATAGCAAAAAGTAAATAAAATACAAAAGAAAACAGTAAACAGGTCTACATCATTCCATTGCATTGTTAATTAGTATAAAGTGTTCCACACAAACTGTTCTTCCCTCTCTTCTCTCTTCTTTGCTGTGGATGCTGGCCAGTACCTATGCATGGCTTTGCTGACCTTGGCTAAGACTCTTGTTCATGGCTAAGCAGACAGCAGCAGTGAGGCTGATTCCTCTCTAGTGGGGAGGGCTATTCCCTTGTTCCCTTGTCCAGAGGGGTGGAAGAACAATTTGAGGGGATTTCTTGTGTTATTTCTGAATTGTATGTAATTGTAAATATATATAAATCTACTTTGTACATATACATTGTATTTTATGCTTTTAGATTTTAACTTGCTTGTAAACAGTAGCTTCATTTTGCTTCCAAACCTTCTGAGTTAGCCTGGTGTCTTTATTTTGGGGGATAATTTCAACCTACCATAAAACTGAAATCTTTATGTCCAAACAGTTCCATTAGATTTGGCAACTGAAATCCTGTCCCTGACTAACCCACTCTGCTATGCAGCAAGGCTACTACCAGAAGGATGCAAACCAGACCATTTGAAGATTTTACTTGGTGCTTTAAAGAACTAATAGCAGCACTTCAAATCATCCTAGTTAACAGATCAATTAAAAACAAAAAAATAGAAGGAAAGAAAAAAGAAGGGGAAAAAAAAATATTCACTTGAGTATCCTGTAAGCATACATCAAGTAGCTATACCCAGAAGAACCACTACAAACCATATAAATCCAGAGTCTTGTTTTTCACTTTTATATCAAGTTCAATGCAGACTATCAATTACTACAACACCCTAAAGCTTACAGTTCTTAACACCATGCCCATCACAGAAATCCAACTAAAACCCCAGAACCAAAGCAGAGAAACAAGTTCCCAACCCCAGGCTTTAATGGAGTTTTTTGAAGTCTGCATCCAAGAACTGAAACATTATTTTGAAGACTTAGAGAAAACAAACAACAACTTTACAATGTAATACAAAAAGCAGCAGAACTGCTGTTATAAGCAGCCTTAAAATGTAAACAGCACCCATATAATTGGGTTAAATAGTATCATCACACAATAGTTACAACAGCAAGATAGCTCAGGAGGCAAAACCCACCAAATTGCTGCTCATGTAGTTTTCAGTTCAGAGAGGGACACAGCTTTTCAGATTTGATGTTAATTCTCTGAATTCATACCAGTTTAATGTTGTTAAAATGGCAAGGGACTGTAACAAGCAGAGCACTTCTCTAATGTTTGGAGAACCTTAACAGAGTTGGCATGATGGCTCTTTGTTCACACTTTTTTTTTCTGAGACCCTCGAGGAAAGTACAGACTCAGTGAAACTGAGTCATGCTTTTATAGGTTAAAAGTCTATTTCTTCACTGGCTGATACAGACACAAACCAAAAGAGAATTAAAAAATGCAGTCAACAGCAAATTGCTCATGACTCTCCCCAAAGTAAAGGCCTACAGTGGCTATTCAAATTATCACCACTTATTTTAAAATCTTAATTTTTTAACTCTAAGCAAGCACTAGAGCAGTAGTTGAGCACTAATACTGCCTCTGTTACATTAAATGGACAGACTGAAATTCTGGAGCCCCTATTACAAGAAAGATATGAATGTGCTGGAGTGTGGCCTGAGAAGGGCCACGAGGATGACCAGACAGCTGGAGCACCTCTCCTATGGAGACAGACTGAGACGGTTGGTGCTGTTCAGTCTGGAAAAGAGAAGGCTCTGAGAGACCTTACTGTGACCTTCCAGTATTTGAAGAGGGTCTACAAAAAAGCTGGTGAGGGACTTTGTAGGATTTCAGGTAATGACTGGACTAGGGAGAATGGAGCAAAACTAGAAGTGAGTAGATTCAGATTGAATGCTATGAAGAAGTTCTTTGCCATGAGGATGATAAGGCACTGCAACCAGGGAGGTGGTGGAGACCCTATCCCTGGATGTTTTTAAAACCAGGCTGGAGTGGGTCTCAGCAACCTAATCCTGTGTGAGGTGTTCTTGCCCATGGCAGGGGATATTGGAACTAGATGATCCTTGAGGTCCCTTTCAGCCCTGACAATTCTGTGATTCAGTGATTCTATGAAATTGAGAGATGTGTGAAGCCCAGGACTCGAGAAACAAGTCAGATATGTATTTATCTTGCCCCTAATGACACTACTCATGGAAAAAGTGCAGAAAAGAAATCATTAAGTGAAGATAAAATGTTAAAAGATCACACTCTTACACAAGCCCTGGCTTCTAACTTTCTCTGTCCAACAGGGCAACACATCAGATATCACTTGCAAGGAAAAGGCCAATGTAGTGGCATCAAGCTTTAACAACTTGTTTTCTAGAAACTGCTGGCACTGGTGGAGATTGGTATCCCAAGTAAGAAACATACTGCTTAGGCTGAAGGGTTGGGAAGATACATCCTAACAATCTACTTGTGTGTCAGACTGTACGTGTACATGTCAGTGTGCACAGCAATCATTCCTGGTTTATGTAGCGACAGTCAGAAAGCATTTTGGCATGGCAGACACATAACTAACAAAATCTACACAGTAGTGGTAGAGCACTGATGAGCTCACCATGATTTCATGTCAACCCTTTCAAGAAACATGAAGAATCAGTCTTAAGAGAGGTTTCAGGAAAGGAACTTTTTCATCAGGAAATTCATAAACCACACATTCCTGAACCTATTAATCCTACAGTTGATCTTCTTCTTATTTCAGCACTACTCTGCCCTAGAATGGGACTCTGAAGTGTGTGCAGGAGCTAGCCAGCTGATTCAGTTACATATCCAGTATGCTAGCTCTGTTTTCCTTGCAAACACCTGTGCTGGTTTGAGTCTAATTGGAGTATTTTCATTGGCTGTGAAAAGAAAATAACAGCGATGTCTACATTACTCATTGGTTCCACTGAAGGACATAAATAGTCAAAATATAAACAAAAGCTCTCACTTCTTTGGTCTGTGTGCCTGGCTGCATCTTGCCTTCACTCTTCTGCACGAAACCTGTGTAATCTGATCTAATAATTTCCTTCTAACTCCTTATCAGCTTTCAGCATCACCCCCCTGCTTATCTACAAATTAATCACTTAAGCTTTCAAATGAGGGTTTACTTTGGTTATTTCTGAGATAACAAGGGGTGGTAAGGAGGGGAAGTTAGTGGGAGCCCTCCTGGGCAGTCTCACTGCTCAGGAGGGATTTTGAATCTCTGCATTACTTCTAACTTGTATATAATTGTAAATATCTGTATATATATATATATATATTGTATATATGCCTGTAAATATGTGCTGTAAATATATTCCTTCATTTTACTTCCAGCTGTCTGTGCTAGTCTGGTGAATCTCAGGATGGGGATGGGGCAGACACTCCTCAAACCACTATAACACCACCTAACTATGCTCAGTCAATTTTATTACATACTTTTTTGTTAAAGTAGAAGCATCAATGAGTCTGTAATAGAATATTCAACAGACTTTTGAATTACCACAGTGGCCATAAGCATTTGAGTGTGTCTTCACATTATGATTTGTTGCATGCTAAACCAATGCATCACAAAGTGCCAGAAGAATAAATTTGCTGACAATGAGTTAGAATACACTGTAAAATATTTAAGTAAGAAAGATGAAGATGGCAAATCTGCAAATAAGAACCAGTCTTCTGTGCAATGTATACATTCAAAACAACACTTCTTGAGGTCAGCAATTACACTGAATGAGAATTACAACTTACATGCAATTTCAAAACAGTCATTAGAGACCAAATTAGGAGCATTAAATGCATATTTAAAACACTATTTATCATTACAATTATTTCTTCACAACAACCCCAAACAACACTACAGTCTTGGGGCAGTGTGGCTGGAAAGCTGTCTGCAGAAAGGGATTTAGGGATTCTAACTGACAATAAACTGAATATGACCAGTAGCATGGCCAGGTGGCAAAGAAAGCCAATGGCATCCTGGCTTGGATTAGAAATGCTGTGTCAGCAGCAGGATGATTGTCCCCTTGTACCCTACTCTGGTGAGGCCACATCTCAAGTATTGTGTTCAGTTTTGGGCACCTCATTACAAGAGGGATGTGGAGGTAATGGAGGAAGAGCAGAGGAGGGTAATGAAGCTGGGAAAGGGCCTGGAGAATAATCTCATGAAGAGCTACTGAGGGAGCTGGGGATGGTTAGTTTGAAAAAGAAGAGGCTGAAGAGAGACCTCATTGCTGTCTCCAGCTACCTGAAAGGACATTGTGGGGAGGTTGCCGCTGGTCTCTTCTCACAAGTAATTAGTGACAGAACATGAGCAAATGGCCTCAAGCTGCGACTGGGTAGGTTCAGACTGGATATTAAGAATTTTTTTTTTCAGACCAAGTGGTCAGGCTGCAAGGGAGGTGGTTGAGTCAACAATCCTGGATATGTTTAAAAGTCATTTGGATGATGGGGATATGGTCTTGGGTGAACCTTGTATGGATATCTGTTGGACTTGGTGACCCTGAGGGTATTTACAACCTGCCTATTTCTGTGATTATGAGCTTTTAGGTGATAAATCTGTAAAGGAGGTAAATATGTAGCCTTTCTCCACCCCAGATTTCATCTGTGTATCTTTATCTCAGGGCCAAAAGGACAGCATTAGCACATTGTTAGCAATTTAGATTTTACTAACACTGGCAGACAGGATTCCAGCTAAATAATCCCCAGAATTCATGAGCTGAAAAGCTGAATTAAAAAGTGATTTAAGTAGATGAGGGAGAAAAGACAGAGCTAAAAAAAAGGCATATTGAAATAGATGTCACTCTGTATGTCTGACAACAATACAGAATTTATCGTCTACAAGGGAGAACAAGTGTCAGAGACACAGTAGCTTTTCCTCTCACAGTACCTGTCCTGGATCATTGTACCACAGTTCTTCATGGAGACGATCAGGGTGTGCTTTTTTACGCTTAATTTCTGCAATGACGTCAAAAACATCCGAATCTGAACTGCTGGAGCAGCTGCTGTCATCCTCAGAGTCACATTCTGAGTCAGTGGAGCTCTCTGATTCACAGAAGAAAAATAAAGTCAGCTGAAAACCCCTTCCACACACCCTTCTCCAACAGCAATGCCTTCTCTAACATGACACAGCTACCTGGGGCATAATGGAACTTGTGAAAGCTGTGTGTGACATCCACACTAGGAAGAAGAGGGACAGCAACTGTATTTTTATTTACAATTGACAGCAAATGCCGCAACAGGCCGAAAGAGTTGAGGCTCTTCAGCCTGGAAAAAAGAAGTCTCCAGAGAGACCTTATAGTGGCCTGCCACTACCTGAAGGGGGGCTACAAGAAGGCTGCAGAGGGACTGTTCACAAAGGCCTGCAGGGATAAGACGAGGGACAGTGGTTTGAAATTAGAGAAGAGTAGCTTTAGATTAGATGCTAGGAACAAGTTCTTTACCACAATGGTGACAGAAGACTGGAACAGGGTTCCCAATGAAGTATTATCTCTCAACCCTGGAGATTTTCAAGATCGGGCATAACAAGGCTCTGAGCAACCTGATCTAGTGGAGGACGTCCCTGCTTAATGCAGGGGGGTTGGACTAGATGACCTTTGAAGGTTCCTTCCAATCCAAACCATTCTATGCTTCGACTTATCAGTCCATAGTTATGTGGTTTTTATGCCTCAGAAGTGACTTCAGCATAAGGCAGTGCTAGATACTGTCCATTTTCCTTTAGACTTTCTGGGTAAAGAATCTAGCTCCACATCACTCAGAACCAACACTAAAACTCCCATGGATATGCAATGTAAAGTAAGATGAAAAAAATACAAGATTAGCTCACCAACATTACTAAATATGCACAGCTGGAAAAAAACAACTTAACTACAGATTGTTCTATTGCAAAGATCTGTTGCCATTTCTGCCTACCTAAATCTTCATCCAGCTTGGTCTTCGGTGGCTCCCACGGTGGCCTGGCTGCTTTGGCCTTTGCCTGTCGCTTTCCTAACTCCTCATCAAATTTTTCATACAGATCTCGGAGCTTGCTTGTTCCTACCACAGTAGAGTCCCCCTGTTAATTAAAAACAGAACAACAACAGAAACCCAGCACTGAAATAGCACACGAACACAGTGTACCGGCATTTTGTGATAGGAAAGACAAGAGAGAACAGACAGATCTGTGTCGTTCACAAAACATGGAAATAGTTGCTATGACCTTAGCATAGCATTACATTGCTGCAGCAGCTGAATTAGCAGAGAAATTACTCCATTTGCTGGTGCATTATCATCAAATCTTTAGCCTAACAAAGCAGAACTACAGATAAGCAAATTTAGTACAGATTAGCATTGACTTTTAACAGGATTTACAAGACACAGGATACCTGTGAAAGTATTTTGCCATTACAGCGAATTTGATCACGCACAGTAAGCACAAAACCCAGCTCATTTCTTTGCCTGCTTTGAATGCTCATGAATTCATTCTCTATGTTATATCAAACCCCCAAACTCTAACACCAAAACACCCCCACGAGATGCCAGAAACTTCCTGCTCTTTATCACAACTCCATCATCAAGTGTTACTTTCAAATACAAAGAATCCTGACTTCCTGCTTCTGTCCAGAATGTCTCCAAAGCTGTGGGAATGGATGGTTCTTTGCTCAGATACAGGTATAATGGAAATAATCCACTCTTTCCTCCCACAGACTAAATGTGGCCCTCTTCCATATACTGCTCTGAATGCAGACAGAATAATCTGATGAAAACAGAAAATAATATCAAAAACCAAGGTCCTTAATGGGCCTAAAAGGCTGAGATGGTTGGGAGGAGGACTAAATGATGTGAAACACAATGATGCTGAAATGTTCACATGAATCAAATAATCAAAGACTGTGTACAGCAATGTAGAGTTCTCTGGCAAACTTACCACTTGATCCATAGGGTCATTGGAATAGTAGCTTTCAGAGTGGGTACAGCGAACCCAGACTGGCTTCAGTAATTCCTCATCTTCCTCTTCATTCTTTTCAGATGCATTCTCCTCCATCTCTCTGTCTTTGGTAGCAACATAATTTTTCTCTTTAGTGGAGCTCTGGTTCTCAGACCACCTTTCTCGCTCCTCCTCCCATCGAGGTCTTTTCCTTTCTCTGCTTGGAGATCGGCTTAGTGGGAGAAAGCAAACAAGAGCAATTCTCTTCGTTATTTTGACAGGGGCAGCTTTATAATGAAAATTGTTTGCTTCAGATCAGAACATCATTCTATCACATAAATTACAGCAAAATCCAATTGCCTCTTCATGCTTTTAATTAGCACAATAAAGAGTGGGTCCAAAGAACAACTGAACTGGTGAAGGCCCTAGAGAACAAGTCTTACAAGAAGCAGCTGAGGGAACTGGGGCTGTTTAGTCTTAAGTAAAGAAGTCTGAAGGGAGATCTTGTCACTCTCTATAACTATCTGAAGAGAGGTCATCATGAGGTGCGTGTTGGTCTCTTCTCCCAAGTAACCAGCGATAGAACAAGAGAGAATGGCCTCAAGCTGCATCAGGGGAAGTTTAGGATGGACATTAGGAAAAAAAAAAATTTCACTGAATAGGTTGTCAGGCATTGGAACAGGCTGCCCAAGGAAGTGGTTGAATCGCCACCCCTGGATGTGTTCAAAAGCCATGCAGATGTGGTGCTTGGGGATATGGCTTAGGGTGGACTTGGCAGAGTAGGGTTACTGGTTGGACTCAACAACACTTGAAGTCTTTTCTGACCTAAATGATTGATTTGTACGTGTAAGCAGATAGTCACAAATTTCAGACATTCACCTTCTCTGAGTTTCAAACCAGGCATGTATGTACATGTACATAGAGAGAAAATCCTACGTGTCAATTAAGAGAGTCTCAAACACACAAGAGACCAAATGTAATCTTCCTTACCTTCCTGCTCTCTTGTAATCCTTTTTGTAGGATCTGTCTGGTGATGGTGATCTTCTGCTGTCACGGTGCCTATGCCTCTCCCTTTCTCGCTCCCTTGGAGAGTTCAAAACATAAGTTAAATGAGAAATGTGGCATTTCATACATCCCACACCTGAAAGGAACACAGAAGGCTGAGATTATGTTATGAAAAATGACTCACACATGCTGACCGCTAGAAACTCAGACCTTCAAGAATTTAGTACAAGACAGTCTCTTGTCTTCTCCACCTTTGCCATAAAGCAAACTATCTCAACACAACAGTTAATTCATACCACCCAGAGGTAATATCTATAAATTCACCGCAGGACTTGCTGCCATTCCTCCTCTTCTTCTGTTACAAATGCCAAAGGTTAGGATTACTGCATCTTTAACTATCCTTAAAGCCTCAGGAAACAGAAGCATTTTCCATGGCATAATAGCTTTGTAAGCACAGCAGTCATTCAAGTGTTTCAGGCAAGCCCTCTCTGACAGTCACCTCAAGCACACACAAAAAAATGACAAGACAAAATATCTGCATCATGCTGAAACGACTGATCTCATCATCTTATATAAAGAGCTTGACCATTCAAACACATTTCCACGGTAAAGGATTAAATTAACTGAAGACTTGGGGAAGTGACTGGAAAACTGCCTGATGGAAAAGAACACCGGTCAACAGCTGGCTGAGTATAATCCAGAAGTGTGCCCAGGTAGTCAAGAAAGCAAACAGCATTCTGGCCTCTATCAGCAATAGTATGGCCATCTGACCTAGGGAATGACTGCCTTTCTGTAACTCAAACACTGGTGAAGCCACACCTCAAATTCTGTGTTCAGTTTTGTGCCCAACACTATAAGAAAGACACTGAGGTGCTGAAGCACATCCAAAGAAGGGCAACAAAGCTGACGAATCCAGAAAAACAAGTTCCTACAAGGAGCACCTGAGGGAACTAGAGTTGTTTATTCTGCAGAAAAGGAGGCTGAGGGGAGACCTTCGTGCTCTCTACAACTACCTGCAAGGAGGCTGTAGCAAGATGGGATTTCTCCTCTACCAAGCAAGAGTGATAAAATAAGAATCATAAGATGTCACTCTAGCCTACAACTTATCTATTTCTCTTAACTGGTGTATGCTCATTATCAGTTTGAGATTATAGGACGGCTTGCTGAGGTCTTCATCCTGAGCAAAATGACACAGACAGTTCCCATGAAGTCTGCACACATCTCCGCTGGTCTCCCACACAGCAGAGTGGAGGAACACTGTGCAACATGCTTTCCACTAAAATACCTCGCTGCATCTATCAGACTACAAATACTTACACACACAAAGCGCTGGCACTCTACACAGAACTCACTCAAAGAAAGGCCAAATTCAAGCAACACTTGGACCCCTAACTCTCGTACTTAAATCTTGAAGCGCTATGACTTAAGCAGCTGTAAGGCTCAACTTGAAACACAGTCTTTAGCACGAAGTTGTGCCAAACAGACTTTAACACCACATGTGCACAAGTTTTTACGGTAAATATCAATGAGTAGAGCACTCCTCAGCAGCCCATTTGGTTTTCAGACAAGAACTTTGTTTCCATCCATCTCCATGGACAAGAGCAACAAGTCTGTCAGCTCACAAAGGTGAGGCAGAAAGAGCCTTCCTGAAAAGGGTGGAAACAGTAGCCCTTCCCATCAGCCCCAAGTACTGGTTGCCTCCCAAGCTAGAGGGAAAACCAAGGCTGAGAGAAGAATACTGGTGCAAACAAACAGCACAATAACAGCTCTCTGTCTGGAGGAAGAGAACACCTCAAGTTACCTGTTACGCTCATAACTTCTGTGATGAGGTGATATCCTTCCTCTGTCATAATCTGCCCGGTGACGGCTGCTTTCCTGCCTCCTCCTATCTGGACTCCGGCCTCGATCCCGACGATCCCCGTGGTTAGTGGACCGATGCCGGTCACCATGCATGTGACTGTGCTCACGATGTCTGTGTTCATCATAGTGCTTGCTCCTGTCTGGAGACCGTCGATCACTCTGTGACTTCTCTCCCTGGTACTGACCTGTGTGCCGAAAATGGCTGCTGCCACCGCTGCTGTTGGCAGCATTGCTCTGAAAGGAGCCAGAGTTGTGCTGATAGCTACTGAAGTTAGGTGGTGGGAATGATTGCTGTGAATACCCAGTGGAGTACACAGGCTGGTAGCTGACTTGCTGTGGTATGACTGGTGGCGGGGGAGGATGTGGTACTGTAGGAGGAGGCATCATATAAGGAAAGGTGCTTTGCCCAGCAGGAGTTCCTGGCACAGGAGTGTTGCCAGGATTTGGCACTGGTGGAGGAGTGGGAGGGAAGCATGGAGGCACTGGAAAGCTCTGCCTCATCTGGTGGTTTGGAAATGGTGGCCTCAAAGTACACTGGCTGATGGGATTCTGTGTGGAGGGGGGCACTGGAGGAGGATAGGGCACAAAGTCTGGCCTGGGCGGTATGTAACCTGTGGCTGGAGGGTTTGAATAGGTTGTCGGGGGGGCAGCTTGCTGGTCATACTGGTATTGTACAGAGGGCTGTTGTGGGTGAAGCTGCCGCAGGTTCTGAGGGCGGTAGGTCTGTGTTGAAGTTCTTGCTCCTGGTCCCCCTTGACCACGAGGACATCCTCGGCCGGAATGGAAAGACATGGCTCGCCTTTAATGAAGAAAATAAAGGTCACACAATTTCTGTAGGATGTCTTTAATGCATTTGCAGGAACTGCTCCCAAAGCACTGAAATAGTTTTCGTAGTTTCTTTTAGCAGAGGCAGTGAACAACATCCACTGACTTTCACTGGCAGCTTTTGTGCTGCTTGGACCTCTAAGTGCACGTCATTTACGTCCCTTTGATTCTTTTAAGCCTCTAATTCACGAGAGCACTCTACTGTCTTTCATACAGACCCTGAAATTGAACCACACTCTCTGACAATGGCAATGTTCATTTCCAATGACAGATATGATGACTGCCAAAGACACAAGTGCCTCTGCTAGTATCCTCTAGACATTTTGATATAAAGCTGTCAGATAAACCCACACCAAAGGGACCACTCACTTTAACAACTGCAACTGTCATCCAAAATCCCACAAGGAAGAGTCCTTTCTAAAGCGTTGTTCTAAACTTCAGGCACAATGACTTCACTTCACTGTTAAGTTACCTGATCCAGCAAATCATGTACATTTAAAAGGAGACAGCAACAACTTACATACATAATTGAGGCCTCCATTTATAAATGGCTGAACACATACTCCAAAGCATTTTCAGTTAGGTAGGTTTATTTTTGTGGAATGAGGATCTTACAAGACACAGAAATAAAATTTACGTAAACTGTGCTGTTTATTCCAATTTCACTTAATAAATGGTTCCTAAAAATTCCTTAGTTGCCTGCTTGGCCCTGTTACTCTTCCACTACGCCACTGCTTCATGTAGGCTTCAATCTTACTCAAACCCATGAGTTCATCTAATATGTTGATTTCATGTTTATAAATGAAAACCACTGTGCTTCATCAAAGTTAAAACTGATTAGTATGTTAAGTTTTACAAACGGAGAAAAAAGGGGAAAAAAATAACATGGAAAGAAAAATAACTTTCTTTCTGTCCTGGTTGGAATGGAGGAATAAGACCCCAAAAAAACTAGTTAAGCAGCCACAAAAATCAAATCCAGTTTTCCATAAGGGGAAGACAAAGAAAGAAAGGAGACACGCACATAATTGGAAAGATCATCAAACGAAGAAAATAAAGTCTCCCTTTTACTGAGGCTTTGCTCAGGCTGGAGTACATACACAGAATACATTCCCACCTACTATCACACAATACAGCCAACCTAGACTGCTCAGAGCACTGCCTTCAGTAGCACTTTGGTGCCACTGCTATGAATGATGTAGCTCGCTGAGAGACAGCCAGATACTTCTGGTGAACCAGAAAGAAGAAAGATATGAAGGGCAATGGACAGACATCGAGGAGAAGGAACCAAGAGGATCCTAAGTCTCTCCTTACACATTCAGGGGTTAGTGGAAACCACTGGAACTGGTGGCAGAAGCATTCACTCCCTCTCCAGGGTAACCAAAGGCTAATGTGAACGAGAATTCCACATTTCTAGGAAGCAGCACTCATAGAATCATAGAATAAGACTTCAATGATCATCAACTCCAAATGTCAACCTAACACCACCATGGCCATTAAATTAATCTATGTCCCAAGTGACATGACAGTAAAGTCATTTGCTTCCTCCAACCAGCCTGTGCCTGCTTAGCTCCCTTCAATCTCATAGTCTCAAAAACAAACAAAAAAGACAGTCCAGTGTTTTGTTTGCTAATATGAAAATTTTTCTTGTTATTAATTCTAACGTATTAGGTACTGAATCAGTTTTGTTTGGTCTCCAGTTATGATCTTACATAGCTGAGGCTCCTAACAGAAAACTATTTTATACTTAGCTGACATTTACATACATATTTAATATCAAAGGATCACAGGATGTTAGGGATTGGAAGGGACCTTTGGAGATCACCGAGTCCAGCTTCCCTGCCAGGGGAGGGCCATAATCTAGTGCAGCTCACACAGGAACATATCCAGATAGGTCTTGAAAGTCTCTAGGGAAGGAGACTCCTCAACTTCTCTGGGAAGACTCTTCCAGTGCTCCACGACCCTTATAGTAAAGGGGTCATGTCGAGGTGGAATTTTCTGTGCTGCTGTTTACATCCCTTGTCTCTTGTCCTATCACAGGGTGCAACTGAGCAGAGCCTGTCCCCTCACTCTTGACACCCAGCCCTCAGATATTTATAAACATTGATTATATCCCCTCTAAGTCTTCTCTTCACCAGACCAAAACAGCCTCAGGTCCCTCAGCCTCTCTTTACAGGGCAGTGCTCCAACCCCTTAACCATCTTCGTAGCCTTGTTGGATTCTTTAGAGCCCAAAACTGAAAGTATTTCAGGGGTTTCACCAGGGCAGCGCAGACGGGGAGGAGAACTTCCCTCGATGTGCTGGCCACACTGCTCTTAAGGCACCCCAGGACCCCACCAGCCTTCTTGGCCACAAGGGCACACTGCTGTCCCATCGATAGCTTCTTGTCCACCAGACTCTCAGGTCCTTCTCCACAGGACTAAACATACACATAAACAGTGACAGCTAAACTCTTATTACACTAAACAAATAAATCAAAGGCCATCGTACCACTGTGCTTTGCCTTAAAGCATGTTTCTTTTTAATGTGCCATAGCATTCACACAACATGTCTTTTGTGTTGCAGCTCTCTCCCAAAAAGAGCTCTAGGACTTCCCCAGCACCAAAGAACTGCTCTGCTTCTATCACCCTGGTTTCACTGCTCCAGAATGCAGAGAATCGCAGCTACAAAATAATATATGAAATGATTTTTAACACTCAAATTAGTTAAAAGCTCCCTCTGCTGCAAACTTGGGTAATACTCAATTGTCATTAAACTGAGGTAAGATCTAAAACACTGGAAATGACAAATTCTCTTTTTCCTACCACCTAGAACAAGAACAGTGTTTGTTTTTATCACACACAAAAGACAGGTTACTTAAACGAACACAGGAAAAAGTTCTTTTATGCCTGCTGCCACACGGCTAACATCAACAGGACGCGGAGACCCGGCCTCATCCGACCGCCGTCTCCCAAGGGTCTGTGACGACCTCCAACGGCCTGTAACGGCTTCCAACGGCCACCGAGGGGTCGGCAGAAAACACAACGGAGACAAATCCTGCGGTGACCCCGACACACGGTCGGCGGTCTCTGTCGCGCTGCCTTCCCGCCGCACGGTCCTGTTCCCCACACAGGGATCTCCTCAGCCGCAGGCCGGCCGGGCGGCTCCCGCAAGAGGCGCTACCGGCACGGGCCGCCTGGCCCCGCCACCCCGACCACGACCACGGCCACGGCCAGCACCACGGAGGTCGCCAGCGCCGACGCGCCCCAGCCCCAAGCTCCTGCCCTCGCCGTTCACCCCAGCTTCAGAGCCGCAATGCAAACAGCCGCAGCACCAAGAACATCCCACAGGAAACCACCGCTCACCCCGCAGCCCTCCCAGCAGAGAGCCGGGCCCCTGAGCCCACCTGGGTCCCCGCCGCCGAGGCCAGCCCACCCCGCAGCGCGCCGGCCCCGGAAGAGGAAAGTGACGGGAGGGCACTGGGGCGGAAGCTTTGTCTGCCGGGAGAGGGGGCGGAGGCTGGGTCGCGCTTCGCTCTGACTTGTCAGCAGCTGCCGCGGCATGAACGGCGGAGCCACGGTGGCTGGCAGCGGGGACTGGTCCTGCAGGGACTGCCTGCGGACCTACCCGGTGCTGCCGGTGTGGGTGGTGGAGGACCATCAGGACGTGAGTGCTCGGTGCTAGGCAGTGGGGCCGTGGAATTAGGAGTCCTTTGGGTAGTGCATGGGAAGTAGCTTCGTTGGTTTATTTGTTTCTTCCTTGTTTTTTCCTCCGCGGTGTGAAAATTGAGTCTAGTAGATAGAAACGAAGGGAGGTTCTCGGTGGATCTTTTGTGCAGTATCCCAGTCCCCCCTCCCCAGTCCTTGCTGGATTAGTTCTGTCTGCTAAGACAGTTACTATCCTGTCACTGTGGGAAGGACTGCATGTACTGCAATTCAGTGTAAGAGGTAGGAATCAGCCTTAGGTCTTCTCGTTTTACCACCCAACATTATTGCACTTTGGTGGTTTGCTATGCTGCAGATTGGTGAGCTGCCTCACATTGGATTTTCCCACCTTTGAGAGAAGACCTCCAGCAGGGGGCAGTTGAGAAAGATAGTGTTTATTATAGCCACTGAGTCATGCAGAGGTTAGGAATTAAGCCATTTCTTCAAGGGGGATAGGTTTAAAAGATGAGCTACACTTGAAATGTATCAGTTAACTTATAAAACACAAGATGTCTCTCTCTGTGGCACCTGCAGGGGCAATGTTCTGCAGAAGAAGAAAGGCATTTCAGGGCCTTAGTCATAAGTAAAAAAACCTAGGAGTTGACTGAAACAATTAGTGAGAAGAGCTTTTGTCATCAACTTCTTCTAAAGGAATATGGTAGTAGAACTGTGATTCTTCATCAGTTTCTCATGCGTGGAACTCTTGGTCTCTCAATGCTTACAGTTCATGAGCTCTTGCCACTAGAATAGTTCCTCTTTTGCACTGTTTTCTATCTCCTCCTCCCCCTAACCCAAATTCTAAAGGAATAAGAGCGGATTCCTGTTTTTATTGTAAAACCTGTTGCATTTTTAAGCTTACTGATTGCAATGGATACATCTGTGGTGTTGTAGGTGCTGCCTTTCATCTATCGAGCCATTGGTTCAAAGCATCTTCCTGCCAGTAACATCAGCTTTGTTCATCTCGATTCCCATCCAGACCTTCTCATTCCTGTGAATATGCCTGCAGACACTGTATTTGACAAAGAAGCTCTTTTTAAGTAAGTCCTGGTTAGTGTATCAGAATATATTAGGTGTGGAGAGAGCTATGAGGATGATTAAGGGACTTTACTATCTCCCCTATGAAGAAAGACTGTGAGAACTGGGGCTGTTTAGGCTGGAGAAGGCTGAGAGGGTATCTTGTTAAGGTCTATAAATATTTGAGGGGTGGGTGCCAAGATGAAGGTAGTTGTCCAGTGACAGGACAAGGAACAGGAAGTGTAATCTGGAACACAGGAGGCTCCGTCTCAACTTGAGGAGAAACGTCTTTACTGTGAGGGTGATAGAGCACTGCCCAGAGAGGTTGTGGATTCATCTTGTCTGGAGACTTTCAAAACCCACCTGGATGCATTCCTGTGTGGCCTGCCCTAGGTGATCCTGCTTTGACAGGGTGATTGGATTCAATGATCTGTAGAGGGCACTTCCAACCCGTAACATTCTCAAATTCTACTTTCTGCTGCCTTTGAATCATAGAATGGCCTGGTTTGGGAGTGATATCTAAAGGTCCTCTAGTCCAACCCCCTCTGCAGTAAGCAGGGGCATCCTCAGCTAGATCAGGTTGCCCAGAGCCCTGTGGAGCCTTTACAGTGGGTATTGGTATGACTGTACAAGGTATGAACAAAAGAGGTGTGAGTCAGGCTGAAGTTGTGTGTTCTGTCTTTTCATTTTTGCTGAACACTTTTTTGATGAAAAAAGTTATGTTTGTATTTGCTATTGTGGTCAAATATTTAAGTCATATACTAAACCCTAGAAAATACATTTACTTTGTTTAGTTGTTCTGTAACATATTGTATTACTAAGCCAATTAGATGTTCCTCTAAGTAACAGGACCTGAGTGGATGCTTTATGTCTGAAAAACTGTGATTTTAAAGCAGTTTTTCTCTCTTCACACTGAGAAACTGACTCTAGGATTGAAATAACATCTCCTGTGATGTACAGCAATGATAAAATTCTGTAATTGGTACACAAGTAATTGTATCATGCTACTCATAGTTTTCTGTGTTGGATGAGTAAGAAGCTTGAAAATGAGATGTTGATAGTCAAGAAAGTTGTTATTCTGTAGGTGCTGTTTGGCTGTACAGTTTGATTACTGACATAATCATTTAAATCTTTTATAGCAGTTTGCAGTAAAATATTTCCTTGGGGTCAGATTGACATTATTTATGACAGTGTTGATGCTATTTCCAGTCTTTCTCCATTCATTTCAGTGAATTAAGTATTGAGAACTGGATAATGCCTGCTGTTTATGCTGGCCATATTTCTCAAGTACTATGGCTTCACCCACCCTGGGCTCAGCAGATCTCAGAAGGAAAACATCAATTTTTAATTGGGAAAGATGTATCAACAACTACAATCAGGTAAACTCTGTTCTGTCATATGTTATTTCTGTAGCTTTTAGTGGATTTTCTTTTTCTTTTCTTGGATCAAGGTAAAAAATCAATTTGTATTTGCGAGTTTCTTTTTTTTCTGTGAGTGGATAAATTTACAATTGAGCCTTAAATTATTTATTATTATTATTATTATAGTTAATTCTGCCTATTCACATTTCTGCTCCCCAACTTTTAAATTAATTCTCTTTATTAAAGTCAAAATCTCAGAAAATAGTAATTTTTATCAGAAGGCAGCATTTAGATCCTCCTCAGTTCTCTCTTAGAAGGACAAATGAAAAAACTCAGTTCCCTCAGCTTCCCTCTCATGCTTCAGTCCTCTAATCACTTTAGTGGACTTTATCATGGAACCATAGTATCAACCAGGTTGGAAGAGACTTCCAAGATCATTCAGTTCAACCTCTTACCCAGCTCTGTCCAGTCAACTAGACCATGGCACTAGGTGCCTCATCCAGTCTTTTTTTGAACACCTCCAGGGACAGTGACTCTACCACCTCCCTGAGCAGCCCATTACCTTCTTCAGTTTGTTGTCATCTCTTTCGTTCCAGAGGCCCAGGTTTGGGCAGAGTACGTCCCACTGCTGCTGAATAATTTTATATACACAGTTTTATTGCTTTTCTTAACCGTCAATCATCTCTTCACTTTTCTCAGATTCACTTAAGCTTTTTCCTAAGCTCTTTGCAAAGACATGGGCTGGAACACCTCTCCTACAAAGATAGGCTGAGGGAGCTGAAGTTGTTCAGCCTGGAAAAGGCTACAGGGAGACCTAATAGTAGCCTTCCAGTACCTGAAGGGAGCCTACAAGAAGGCTGCAAAGGAACTGTTTACAAAGTCCTGCAGGGGTAGGATGAGGGACACTGGTTTGAAACTAGAGGAGATTTAAATTGGATGTTAGGAACGAGTTCTTTACCGTAAGGGTGGCAGAACACTGGAACATGTTGCCCAGGGAGGTAGTTGAGGCCTTATCTCTGGAGATCTTCAAAGTCAGCCTCAACAAGGCTCTGAGCAACCCGATTTAGTGGAGGATGCCTCTGCTCACTGCAGGGGGGTTGGACTAGATGACCTTTGAAGGCCTCTTCCAACCCAAACTGCTCTGTGATTCTGTGTGTATTAACTGTGAGTTATTGTCACTTGCAGGGTTACAGGTACAGATCATTACTTTTTAAGTGATGGTCTTTATGTCCCAGCTGACCAGCTAGAAAACCAGAAGCCTTTAAATTTACATGTCATTCTCATCAGTCCTACTGAAGCATCAAACAGACAGGAAGAAAATGGTGAAGTAGCAGCTGCTAAGAGATTGAAGCTAAATACAGGTGACACAGCGAGCGTCACTTCTGCCTCTTCATCAGTGGCTCCTGGTAACCTTGATCACAGC
Organism: Tricholaema leucomelas; assembly: GCA_013400475.1. Lineage (NCBI taxonomy): Eukaryota > Metazoa > Chordata > Aves > Piciformes > Lybiidae > Tricholaema lacrymosa > Tricholaema leucomelas. The sequence continues at coordinate 630,516 of WAAF01018281.1, forward strand.
ACTCCGAGTCCAAAGAAGAAGGAAGTACAAAATGCAAGTGGCCTAAACAAGGCAGAAACATTGTCAGAGTGCCCAGCTTCAAGCTGTCTCAGAAACAACGAATGCCCAGTAAGGGGAGTTATTAAAGATATCTGCCAAGTACTGCAGAAAGGGAACCCATACGTTTTAGACATCGACTTAGATTTCTTTTCAGTTAAAAACCCTTTCAAAGAAATGTACACACAGGTAAGCATGACAATGCAGAGGCCTCTTAGCATTCACAGGAGGAAAGGCTGAGGGAGCTGGGGTCTTTGATTTGGAGAGGAGGAGACTGAGGGGTGATTTCATTAATGTTTATAAATACCTAAAGGGCGAGTGCCAAGAGGATGGAGCCAGGCTCTGCTCCATGATGCCCAATGACAGGACAAGGGGCAATAAGTGGAAGTTGAAGCATAGGAAGATCTGTGGAAGCATGAGGAGGAATTTCTTCACTGTGAGGGTGACAGAACACTGGAAGAGGCTGCCGTGGGGGTTGTGGGGTCTCCCTCTCTGGAGATACTAAAGACCTGCCTGGATGTATTCCTGTGTGATCTGGTATAGGTGATTTTTATAAGGGAGTAATTAATTGTGAGATTATATTTTCAAAATTAATACTGTTTATTAATTTTGATATTCAAAACTCTCACCCCAACCACTAATTTTTAATAATAATGGGTTCTTTGCAGAGTCATGAAAACTATACAGATAATCACATAGGATCTAGAAATAACTTGCAAAAATATATAAACATTAAATGAACTGGAAGAGAAAGTTCTTGTGGCCAATATACCGCTTGTGGTCAGTATACCACTTGCCCACTAGAAGGACTCAGGGAATTCCTTTCTGCTTATGGCAGAAGGCAGTGGTGAATTACAAGAGGTTTTAAGTATTTACAAAATATTATATCCCAACTCGTGGGGCTAGGTACAGCTTCAGACAGTACCCAAATGCTTTCAGGGAATTGTGTTACTTGTCAGCTCCTGAGGCTTCTGATTCTTCCCATGCTTCACAGAATGCTGGGACAGGAAGCAGACAATCNTCTGACCTTATCTCTTTGCTCGTCTGGATGATCTGTGTATCTCCAGGACTTCTCATCTTGGCAGGAGACTTTCAGGCCTAGGCAGGATGTCTTGCAGTGTGCAGTTTTAGCACAATGTCACGCTGGCTATGCAGGCTGATTGCGTGGAGGCATTTAGAGCTTGTTCCTGGTAAACTCAAGGCAGGCCATTTCCAGGCAGTTCAGGATGCACTGAGGCAGTAAGCAATGGCAGCAGGCAGCAGCAGCAGCAAGCATGAATATGACAGCTGAGCACACTGTGTTACCTGCTCAAGTCTTTTATCAATACAGACCGAGACTAATGGGCCTTTGGACACAGAATAGCCAATCAGAATGGCAGTTATCCAAGCTTGACCATATTAGGTGAAACCATAGGCTTACTTTACCCAAATCTGGGAAAACATAGGCTATGCATGAGGCAGGCGCAAGCTAAGCGCGTGTACCTTGCTTACCACAGGAGCAAAACAAGCCTGGGCAGGCCAGAGTCCTTAGACTTAATGACTCCGTGTTCTTTGTCCTCTTTCCTGCGGTTGCTTCTCCCTGAAACAGGAGGAGAGACAGTGGAAAAACATGCCTGGGGCAAGCCAGTACATATATAAGCCTATTTCAGCCTAACAGGCCTACCATGACAGTGATCCTGCTCTGGCAGGGGTGTTGGACTCGGTGATCTTTCAAGGTCACTTCCAGCACCTAACATTCTGTGATTCACAAAAGATTACCAGTCCTAGCAATTATGGAGAAACTTTCATCTAAGATCAATTAGCAGATTAGCTCATTATGATTAATGAATCATGGTAACAGTTGAAGGAGAGACATGCTAAAGAAGTGTGTGCTTCAGTAAGTTACAATGGCCTGCTAGGGGTAGATCCTTATATTTGAAATAAGTTGTGTGCACATTCAAGCTCAAAGATGTTTCTTGGGACATAAAAGCTATGCTTGGGTTTCTAAAGGTAATGTTCCAAATACTCACAGCAAGATTGATCAGGAAGTGATAACAGCCTGTATCTGTTTTTACCCCCAGGAGTGGTAGCTTGAGGTGATGTTACTCTCATTTCCTTTGGATTGCTGAGCATAAAAATAAACAAGCAGCTATTGTCTCTAATGCCGTGGCTCTGACCTTAAGACTCTGTCTTGCATTCCATCTCTAATTTGCCAGCACAGCAATGGTAGCTTGTCTTTATAGAGCCATAAATATATAGGTCTTCAGAGGTGTAAAGCAGTTAGCAACTTTTCTTGATGCAAACAGGATTATTAGTAACTAATTAATATACCCTGAAAATTAGGTGTGGCATTTAGGTTTACAAATTCTTCTGCAATATCATTACTGATTTTGGCATTTAAATTTCTCTTGAACACTGTTTTAACTTGAGCATATGCTAGAGAACATCTGACAGTTTTGAGTTTTCATCTGGACTGCTGCTTCCTGGTTCACTGTAGAGAAGTGAATATGGTGTCCCTGTTAACATCTGGCATTCAGTGTCTATCACAGAATGTCAGGGATTGGAAGGGACCTCAAAAGATCATCTAGTCCAACCCCACTGCCGGAGCAGGATCGTCTGGAGTGGATCACACAGGAACGCATCCAGGTGGGGTTAGGATGACTCCACAACCTCCCTGGGCAGCCTGTTCCAGTGCTCTGTCACCCTAACAGTGAAAAAGTTTTTCCTTCTGTTTCTGTGGAACCTCCTATGCTCCAGCTTGCACCCATTGCCCCTGGTCCTATCACTGGATATCACTGAGGTAATGATCACAGTGTCTACAGACAATTTGCAGTGCCGGTTCTGGATCACAAAGACAAGTGTACAGCAAGAGGGAAGCACCATAGGGGTGTTGCCGTATAAGAATGAAATCCAGTACCTCTTTTAGGTAAAATACATGCTGAACAAAATAATGGGGAGGTTTTGAAGGCTTTTTCTGTTTGGTTGGGTTTGGGGGCAGGGTTGGTGGTGTAGGGCTTTTTGTTTTGTTTCTTCTGCTTTTCTGAAGGGTCAGATGCTCTAAGTTCTCAGTTCTAGGAACAACTTTCAGAAGTGGTGCAGTGTATCTTTTCTGATGTAACCTTTCATTTGCAGTTAATAATTTCCAATTATAGTAGATGACAATAATTCCATCCAATAATTTTTCACATGTTAACACTTGAAATGTAAGAATATAAGGGAAAAATAAAAAGCAAAAATGGTTCTCCGATACCAAAAGAGTATTTCTTCCACCCAAAAAAAGCTTAAAATTCAAAACATTGCCCTGAGAGATGCTTTGTATTTCTGTTAAAAAAACCTACTCTTTCTGCCTGTACTCCTGAAAAATTCGTTGAGTGTTCACCTTTGGAATGCTATTGAGAATCTTTTGTCCTTGAGTAATTAAACCTGAATATCCTCAAGCACTGGGAATGACAAGCCCTATCTTGGTTTACTTGTGAAGTTGGCCAACCAGCCCGAAGTCCTTACCTGTCTGATTTTCATTTACAATCCTACTCTTCTGGTGTTTTTTTCTGCCTACATCTGCCATCTGAGCTTCACTCAGCATCTCACTGAGACTACAGTTCAGCAAAATATACGGTTAATTTCAGAAACTCTAACAGACTGTACTTAGCTTTTAAAGCTGCGTGCTTGAAGTCAGGTTTAGAATTAAACAACTGCAAAATGCTTGGCTGAGGCCATGCAGTATTGCTTTTTCAAGCCTCACAGCCTCTTCTTCACCTGCAGTTATAGAGAACTGTCTGCATTAATTGAGTAGTGGAATGATCTTAGTGATCAAAATTTTTGACAGGAGGCTTTGAGGATTTTGTTTCTCATTTGAAGAGCCTAATTGTTTGCTTCTTTTGTGTTTTTTCAAAGCCAGAATACAAGCTTTTGCAAGAGTTGTACAATTTCAAGAAGCCTGATAGAAATGCAACAGAGGTATGATATTTCCTTGTGGGCTATAGGAATGATTCTTTTGATTTACTCAATAAATATGAGTTACAACAAGGAAGGAACCTATGAAAGGTGCTTAATGAAGTTGTCTCCAATTAAGCTCTGCAACATGCTGAATACTAATCAGCAACATCTTAGGAGTTCATTCTATTAAGTGTTTTAGTTAAACATGAACTACACAAATATTTAGCAGGAGTGTGCACATTGAGTAACCAAGTAGTAATTGACAAGAAATGAAAACACACTAAGTCATTTGCAATCTTCTTATCTTTATAGATTGGTAGGACTTGGGGAGTGGGTTTTTTTTGTTGTTGTTTTGAGGTAGTTTTGGTTTTTTTTCCCTTCCCAACAGTTTTTCCTCTTCTTTGCCATAATTGTTCTTCCTTTTTAGTCAGAGCTGTGCTGAGTGCCTAGCTGGTATTTTAGCTATTTACTTAGGTGTGGGAAGGCCTGGATTGTGGCACTGAATGTATTTTTATATGCACTGCATGCTTCTGAACCACAAAAGGGTGCAGTTCCAGTGTAGCTACTACTACAGTCATTCAGACAATGGAGACAGCCATGTTGAAGGACACTACAGTGAATAATTTCAAAACACGGACTTTTTGCAGTCATAATCTCCTCTGAATGCTACTCAACACAGCTACTCAAAACAGTTTGTTTAATCCTAATTAATGTGTGTATAAATGGAGATATGTGGAAGATTACTACATTTATTTTCATATTTAGTTGGCAGTAAAAGCAGTTGGCTATTGACAATGTAGATAAATGTAGAAAGAATAAAGAGAATCACAGAATTGTCAGGGTTGGAAGGGACCTCAAGGATCATTTAGTTCTAACTCCCCTGCCATGGGCAGGGACACCTTCTGCTAGATCAAGTGAACAATTGTGATTTAAGTTCCCAATGTGATTTCAGGGCACAAAGTATTTACAAAATCCCAAAACATTATAGGATCCAATTAAAATGGTTAGCAGACAGTGAGTAATGGATAGGTATAGAAATGAGCAAGACAAGATTCGTCAATGGTTTGATAGTGACAGTCCATTTAAAGGTTTAGAAAACAGTGAGCTTCCTGTTTTCACAAGTTTCAGAAAATATCCTAGATGTCTCCGTTCCAGAGCATTGTTAAATATACTGCGTGGTGCAGTACTCCCACCTGCAGTACTGTATCCATTTCTGGAGCCCCCATTACAAGAAGGATGCTAACGTGCTAGAGCATGTCCAGAGAAGGGCACTGGGCTGATCAAAGGGCTGGAGCACCTCTCCTGTGAGGACAGACTGAAAGAGTTGGGGCTGCTCAATCTGGAGAAGAGGAGGCTCTGAGGTGACCTTCTTGTGGCCTTCCAGTATCTGAAGGGGGCCTACAAAAAAGCTGGGGAAGGACTTTTCAGGATATCAGGGAGTGACAAGACTAGGGGGAATGGAGCAAAGCTGGAGATGGGTAGGTTCAGATTGGACATGAGGATGAAGTTCTTCACCATGAGAGTGGTGAGACCCTGGAATGGGTTGCCCAGGGAGGTGGTTGAGGCCCCATCCCTGGAGCTGTTCAAGGCCAGGCTGGATGGGGCTCTGGCTAGCCTGATCTAGGGTAGGGTGTCTCTGCCCATGGCAGGGGGATTGGAACTAGATGATCCTTGTGGTCTCTTCCAACCCTGACTGATTCTATGATTCTCTGATACGATTTAGTCTAACATTTATTCTGCAGGCATTCATCTGATCCTTTTGAAAGGATCATCGGTAGTGATGAATCAGTTTTTGTGAATTTCTCACTTCCAAGTAGATCAATTCTGTCAGAATTCAAATCATAGGGTAAGCTGTGACATTCTTACCTCCTTTTCCCCTAACAGACTTGTGTATGTGCTTATTTACAGGAGAGCTTGCTGGATTGTGTAGAAAGCCGTGTTCATCAGCTGGAAGATTTGGAAGCAGCATTTGCAGATTTATGTGACAATGATGATGAAGAGACCCTACAGAAGTGGGCTTCCTATCCTGGGTAGGAGATCTCTAAGTGCCTTAAAACACAAACTGTAGTTTCAGAACTGCTTAGCCCAGTACTTTGCTAACATAAAAAGAGAGAAGCTGGATAAGATCTATGCAAGGCTACCATTTTTCCTTTAGTTCTAGAGGAGGAGAAATCAACTAAAACAGAAGGAAAGGCAATCTACTGTCTTCAGTGCCATGGTAAGCTTATTAAGATCAGCCTTGTACTGCTTCATGCAACTTCTGTTGTCTGTGAAGGGAGGCTTGCAGGTTTGGTGACTAAAAGTTTAATGCTCTGTGTGAAGTAGAGCTCTCAGAAAAAGAAACAAGGGAGGATATGGAGAAGGCCTTTAGTGCTCCCAGAGGTTCTGCTTTCTGTGGAAAAACAGAAGTGAATGAAAGGCTGTACCTGAGCAAGTGTCCAGAGAACATCTCAGCATCATCAGCTATGCTTTTAAACTAAATGTTTTCAGCTGAAGAAGTCTGACCTTTCCCTTGACAGAGCATTCATTCCTTTTCCCCAACAAGTGCAGCAGTTCCTGTCAGACCTGTACAGCAATGACCACAAACATTTCATATCCAGATGCAGTTTTCTGAAAGAGACCTGGTGAAACAGTACAATAGTACTGAGAGTAGCAAATTGTCTCAAGTTGCAAGATGACACATGATAACTTCTACTTTCTCTCTCAAGTATCACTCAAGGTAAATATTTGTGTTTCCATCTGTGTATGTAACAAGTTTTTGGTTTGTCTTACCTCCAGAATGAAGCCACTTGTTCAACTAGTTCACAGTTTGAAAAGCAGAATGGAAAGCCCAGACTATGAAATGGTAGGTGACTAGGTAAATAAGCACAAAGTGAACAGATTTCAGGAGCATAGCTTCAACATGGAGGGAAAAGATTGTGCTTCATTTCAGACTCGCTTCTTCATTCAAGACTTTGTCGGGTTTTGGAGGTTTTTTTAATGCCGTATTAGTTAGACAAGCAGAATATAATTTTTGAAGACTTAAAGTGAAAAGCTTGCCTATATTTTGGCAACATTAATATGATCTTCCAAGGACTTTATCTCGGGCAGCTTCCTTTGAAGGAAGGTTTCATTTCATCTGGGACTGTTGGCAGAATCTATAGAACTGAAGTTACCCGTTTGTAAAAGATCAAACCTATCATCAAGGGTTGCAGCATGCTGTAAATACATAGCAGAGGTGCAGTGTACTGCAAATAACGAAGCAATCTGTTCAACCTCCAGAATATTATTCCTTGGGTTTGACAAGTTTAGGAAAACAAATATCTTACTGCCTGAAGTGTAAGTTATCTGCTGGACTCTAGGGCTTGAATCTTAGATATTTTTTACACAGATAAGCTGCATCACTAATCTATCAACAGAAATTAAATATGTTTAATTTACATATAGGTCCATCAGGCTGGACTGACCTGTGATTATATGGAGCTTCCTCACCATGTTAGCACTGAAGAGGAGATGGAAGGCCTCATACAATCCATTAAAGTTCTACTAAAAGATCTGCCTAAGCCCACACTTGTGACAGTTGCTCGGTAAGGTTATGTAGATGGTTCTACTTTAAAATGTCAGGCTGTGCTTACAAAGCGAGATGATTCTGTCAGTATAGCAACTGCTCGGCACATCCTGAATTCTGTCTTCAAGGGGAAGCCTCATAGGATAGTGAAAATGGACATTTGAAAATGTTGACCATAAAGCACTGACAGTATCTGAACAGGTAAGGGAAGGTTCTGCACTGGTGGCCACTTCTAATAGCCTTCAGAGCAGCTAGCACAGATTTCAAAAGATCATAGAATCACAGAATTGTCAGGGTTGGAGGGGACTGCGAGCTCCAACCCCCCTGCCATGGGCAGGAACACCTGACATTAGATCAGGTTGCTCAGAGCCACATCCAGCTTGTTCTTTAAAACTTCCAGGGATAAGGCTTCTACCACCTCCCTGGGCAACCTGTGCTAGTGTCTCCCACCCTCATGGAGAGTAACTTCTAACATCCAATCTGAATTTACACACTTCCAGTTCTGCTCCACTCCTCCTAGTCCTATCACTACCTGACATGTTAAGAAGTCCCTCTCCAGCTTTCCTGTAGGCCCCCTTCAGATACTGGAAGGCCACAATAAGGTCTCCTCAGAACCTTCTCTTCTCCAGACTGAACAGAAGCATTTCAGTTGAAAACAGCCTTTAAGATCACCAAGTCCAACCGTTACATAATTACCAAGCCTGGTGCTAAACCATAGAATCATAGAATGGTTTAGGTTGGAAGGGACCTCAAGGATCATCCAGCTCCAACCCCCCGCCATAGGCAGGGACACCTCCCACTAGAGCAGGCTGCGCAAGGCCTCATCCAGCCTGGCTTTAAACGCCTCCAGGGAGGAAGCATCCACAACCTCCCTGGGCAACCCGTTCCACATCCATAACTTCCCTGGGCAACCATATCCCTTAGCACCACATCTCTGCATCTTGTAAACACCTCCAGGATCAGGGGTCTAACCACTTGCCTGGGGAGCCTATTTCAATGTTTAATAACCCTTTCAGTGAAGAATTTTCTTCTAATATCCAACCTAATCTTCCCTGGTGCAGCTTGAGGCCATTTCTTCTTGTCCTGTCACTTGTTGCTTGGGAGAAGAAACCACCTAAAACCTTTTCAGGTAGTTGTAGAGAACAAGAAGGGCTCCACTCAGTCTCTTTTTCTCCAGGCTAAACACCCCCCAGTCCCTTCAGCCACTCCTCATCAGACTTTTTCTTCCAAACTCTTCACCAGCTTTGTTGCCCTTCCCTGAACCCATTCCAACACCTCAATGTCTTATAGTGTGAGCCCCACGAGTGAACACAGCAGTCTAGGTGTAGCCTGACCAATGTTTGAATTGCAGGTAGCACCTTCCTACCCTTAAGCAGATCAGCAGTCCTTCCCAGCTTAGTGCCATCTGCAGACTTCCTGACAGTGCACTTGATTTCTTCATTTAGATGACAACTGGCACCAATACTGAGCTCTGAGGAGCACTACTTGGGCCATCAGCTGGATTTAACATAACCGCCACTCTTTGGGCCCAAACAAAGCTTTCCAGGTTGCGTTTGTTAGCGTAGATGCACTTCAGTTGCTTTTGCTGTCTTTTTGCAGGGGTCTCCACTTACCACTTCCATTGACACCACAGACAAAGATCTCACTAACACACCATCCTTCAAACATTGATGTGCTGCCTTAGGCTTATTTGTAGCAAGGCCAGTTTTGTGCCCTTACCTCTTGAAATCTGGTTTAAGTCTCTTCCATGAGCCCTGCTAGCTTCTGGCCTAGGGTCCTTTCCTGCTTTGCGACAGGTGTATCCCATCTGTTGCCAACAGGCCTGAGGTCCACTAAATTAACCCATAATAACCTAAAGTCATGTTGCTGAAACCAGGCTCAGAGTCAGGCATTCAGATTTGCCAGCTCTTCCTATTTATTCCCTCATTTGGAAGGATGAATAGGTCAAATTCCTCATCTGCTCTGGGCTTTCTAGTCAGCTTTAAGGAAACTGTTTACTGCCCCAAGTAGTGAAGAGAAATACAGCAGTATGCTTTGGAAGGGATATTGAGAGGTAGAACTCATCACAGTTTGAAAGTAGCTTCAGCCTGGACACAGTATTGCAAGAATACAAACTGTGGTGATGGTAGTGATAACTCTTAATGCTTTTTCAATTCCTTGTTTCAGATCAAGTTTGGACGACTATTGCCCTTCAGAACAGGTTGACATCATTCAAGAGAAGGTTCTCAATTTACTGGGTTCAGTGTATGGTACTCTGGATGTGCACTTAGATTATTTGAGCACCTCACCTTCTTTATGACCTTTCTTCATGCGTTGCCCTTTAATGCAGTGGATTCATTTAAACTGCATATTAGCTCTGGCTGCAAGAGGAAAAATGCTGCTGCTTCAGCAGGTGGCACTAGAACCCAGGCTGACCAAGAGCTAGATTTCAGTGGTATTGCTTTCTTCAACCCAAGCTGCATCTCAACTGTTACCTGTTCAGCTTTCTTCAAACTAGTTTTGTGACTATTGTTTTCACTCTCTTGCTTGTTTTTAAAATCAGTGCAAGAGAAAGTAATTATTTTTTTGTCCATAAAATGTACTTTCTTTCACCTTTTGTTTGTGGGGTTTCTTTAAGGTTTGGTCTGTTTGATTTGTTTTGGATTTTACCTGTAAGACAATAAAATCTGAAAATGGATACATGTAATTAAATATAATTTCTATTTACAATCCATTGCATTAATATTGCTTTATTTTGCCTTAAGAGTATTTCACTGATGACTCAGATAATAATCCTAATGTGTAGACATTGGCTTGGTACCTTACTTTTTAATCCTCAAACCACATAAAAATGATCCATGCATATGCATGCTTATATTTGTTGAATTCTGCAAGAAGCTGAATTGATCTTCTCTTCATAAAAAATAATTAACTTCACTGAAGTCAGCAGCAAAACCCTCTCTCAGGTTTTCCCTTATTTCAGTCTCATTATTTGGATAATAACACTTTTAGAGCCATTGAACAGAGAAAGTAATCTGGATCTTGAAAAAAACAGCCACTTTCAGAGATGAAAAAGAACACCACACCACAGGATCTGAGAATGAAACTGAAATGAGAAAGGGAGAAGAATTTTCTAGGTAGTATTTTAAGTTTTGCTTGTAATTAATTTGTTAATACTATGATTTGCTCTGCAGAGACTTTGTGCACTTAGGATTTTCTACTACTTTAAGATAAAGGCCAATATTGTAAATACATAATTATTAAAAATATTTATTCAGTAAAACAAATTCTGTGAGCCATTTGCTATGTGCTTATGTATTCTGTGGCAAAGATACGGCTACCTTTGGATCCAAGACACTTAACAGCATACAGAAACTTCAGTGGAGTCAGGTTGCATGTTGCCTTTCCTCAAGAACCCTGATTCTAATGGTATAAGGCTTCTTAGCCCCTCCAAACACAAGCTGAGGAGGCAAAACTGCAACTAGATCAAGGAAGTTCTTGTTTACCCAAGCTCTTCAGGGCACTTTCTTCAAGATCTGGGGAGGGAGTGGAACAGTTTTAAAGAAATCAATCCTAATTACACTGAGATTCAACACGAGTGTGGGCCTATTGCTTTCTACAGCATGTAACTCGTTTGTCCTAAAGAAAGAATCCTTATGGAAAAATCACATGCCTTGCAAAATATACTGTCATGTCAGTCTCCTCCTGTGCTTTTCTGATTGAAGAAAGGATAGCCTGACCTTTGTCTGGCCCAACACTATGCCATCTTGTCATTGTAGTATTTCAACAACATACATCTGCACTTCAGAACAAACTCAAAAACCCACTTCTGCCTTTTCTCTTTTCCCTTCTCCCTAAACACCTCTTTCAAAAAATAAATAAATAAAAATCAAACTTCACTCAAAGCAGCTTCTGGCTTCATACACAGAGCAGTTAGCATCGCAAACCAGCACCTAGAACAAACAGGTTCAAATCTTGCCACACTGATAATGAAGTGCCAGTTGCTTCTATAAACCTGTCATGCTAGCAAATGCTCAGGCAATGCTCTCACAAACACAGAGCCAGAAAGGTTACTGCCCTTTCTTAGGGAAATACCTCATGCCCCATATTCAGCTGTTCTCTAGCCTAAAGACTGAGACAGAATAAATGCCCTTTTATTTTTTGGATGTTAAAGATTTCCATGGTATAGGCTAGGAATAAATTCACTGAGAAGAACTCTCTAGTGGAACACAAAAAAAGACCATTTAATAGATCTATTAAGTAAACATGCATCTGCATGTACCTGGTAAAAGAGTACTGAGACTACCAAAAGCCTTCCTAACAATATGTACTAGGTTGAACTGATTTATGAACAAAGACACTGCTACAATAATAAATCCACTGTCAGGAAGACAATACTCAGCCCTATCAAAATGGGATAAAGGAGCTAAAATGTTTCGTAGCATGCCTTGGAACTGGTGGGGTCACCAGGTAGGATGTATGCTGGAAGAAAAGCAAAGGATAAACCATACCATTTGATGCAGAATGATCTGATGCCATTACACTGGCCCATTGTTCATGACAGTAGCCAAGTGTACCTATTAGTCTTTGCACAGATCCAGAGCTGTGTAAGGAAGGTGAAAGGCTTGTATTACCCTATGTCTCACCTCCTTTGCCTAGTGCCAGGGCTCTGAGGTACTTACAGTCCTTGCCTACATGGCTTATTGCTGTGATTGTTGAGGCCTGTTGCTATCACCATCTGACTCTGCTCACCTGGCTCTACTGCTTTGCTGCAGCACAGCTTGGCCTATACCAGGCCCCCCTTTGGCTTTCCACTTCCAGCTTGGATGGAGCAGACACCATTAGCATGCCCTGGCAGTCAACCAGAGTTGATAGAATCAACTGTTCTTGTGCTTAGAAATATTGGGGTACCTCTTGTTTTATTATTTGACTATTTAGCTTGTCCCTGTTGCTATAAAATGGGTAGTGTCTTTATAATCTGCTTTATGCAAGCTAAAATGGAAGGGGATTTAATACCGCAACTCATCCAGTCTTTTAGGAAAATTCACATTAATCCAATTACTGCTTGTCTCCTATTGCCAAACTCAGCACCCTCACCAACAGATTGGGGAAAGCTTAACCCTAAATCTAAATTGAACCTGGGGGGCAATTTTAAAGCATTTATCAAGCATTTCAGAATCTCATCTCATGCTGGAAAAGCTACCTGTACTGGGTGGACAAATTATGTTTGGAAATGAAAGTGAAAATTCATGTGGGCATGTAAATAATACCTAAAGAACTAACAAAACATTCACAATCTTGTAACCAGTTCACTTGGGGAATGCAGCTCCCAAAGGTATGTAAAACAGCTGAAGATGGCAAATGGCTTTATATGCAGTCTACCTCTTGGACAAGATATAGACTGCATATAAAGCAAAGTAGAACAACAACATGACAGAGTTTAAAAAAACCACAACCCACTGTTAAAGAACATTAGTGAATCTAGGAAAGTAAATCCCTGAAGTCTACAATTGGAATTGTACACAGACATAGAGTTGTTCCACTAACATTTCTGAGGTCCAAAGACTAGAGACAACTGTCAGAGCTTTAAGATCAATATGCTTATGTCACAATTATTCAACTCTTAATCAAGACACTTGCTCTGGGACAATGATAAAAGAGACACATATAAACTGTGAAAAATAAATAGTAGTTCCAACTTTGTATGTGACATACTGTCTAGTGGTGGAACTTGGGCCACACAGTCACTTTTTACCAGACGGCAGAAGTAAATCACATTAAGGATGTTAACTTTGTGCCCTTTATGGAGAAAGACACTGTTAGTATCTGAATTATGGGGGGAAATTAAGAGACACTACTGATCTGTGGCAGTGCCCTTTGGCTGGAATAGTAGTAAGATGGGTATTAAAATAAATGTTTAGCCCTCAAATTATTTCACTTCAGAATCACTTATGGTTACACAATCTAGCAGAATAGATTGAGGCACTAGCAAATTCATCAAGGATACAATTCCACACTTTGAATATGCAATTACATACAACCTCAAGAATGGACATACAAATTAATTTGTCCTTTGCTGCTATATCCATACCCCTAATGTGACAAACACTTGAATCAACAAATTGATAGAATTTAGCAAGCAGATTGGTCAAGCTGAGATTTGAGAACAGGTATGGAAGACAGATGGATGAGGCCTTGAGCAACCTGTCTAGTTGAGAGGTGCTTCTGGCCCATGGCACAGGGGTTGAAGTAGATTATCTCTGAGGTCTTTTCTAATCTAGGCCACTTTGTGATTCTACAGCTAAATAAAATATCACACGGAGTGGGATTTCCCCCAGTTAGATGGTTGCAAAGCTTATTACAAATCACCTAATTTTGTCTGTTATTTTATTGATTGTGTACATTTCATTTGTATCTCTTAGAAGTGTAGTTATCTGCTATAAATCAAAATTATATGCAGTGATTATTCATAGCAAGAAGCATGAGACTACTCGAAAATGTAAAGCTTTGTAAGTCTCAAAGCAAGGAAATGTCAAGGGCAGGAATAAATCAATGACGGTCAAAAGACCCAAAGTCTTAAGAAACAATGCATTAATAACTGCTTAAAACCCATTAAGAATTGAGAAGCAACAAGGTAAAAAAAAAAACTTGGAAAGAGGCATATCTGTCTTGCCAAAGACAGCATATACACAAGCAGGTTTATTGGTTATAGAATACCTAGAGCTGAATTTTGTACAAAATACACTTATTTTAATGTGATTAACATCTAATTGACAATCCACTGCTTTTAGGTTACCCACTTGCTTGCAGAAGTTTCCCTCTGTTTCTTGTACGTGCTACACTATACCTTTAAGTCCAAGAGAGGGATGGACTAACCAGCAGAAGAACGGAACAGTAACGAAGTTGTATTCACCCCATCTCTTTGTGCACGTTGGCGTAACGCATGCCGGGCGAACGACCCACTCGAGACAAAGGCCAGGCCGGTTCCGAAGCCGCTGCCCCCGCGACTGCCGATTAGCTCCGGTTACAAACTGTTGTCACCTCCCCCATCGCCCTCAGGCCTTCTCAACCTGTCCCGTGAGAAATGCCCGTCAGTCTCTGCTCCCCTGGCACTACCCTCCCTCAGCAAACCGCCTGCACACTCAGATCTGCCTCTCCGCTGCAAGCCAGGCCGGTTCAGAAGGAACTGCTCTCGGCAACTGGCGCTTAGTCCCGCTTACAGACCGTTTAAATCTCCCGCCGTTGCCGTAGCAACGCGCAGGCTTCCTCAGCCTGTCCCGTGAGAGCTGCCGGCTTCTGGACGGTCTCTGCACCCCTTGCATTTCCCCACCCCAGCAAACCCCTTATAGACAGAGATCTCTCTCTCTGCTGCTGGCGGGGCCGGTTCCGAAGCAGCTGTTCTGGCGACTGGAGGTTAGTTGCGGTTACAGAGCGCTCAGGTCCCGGCCGCTGCCCTCGCAACACCCAGGCTTCCCAAGCCCGCCTCGCGAGACCTGCTGGCTCCTGGCAGGTCTCTCCTCCTCAGGCTTTTCCCTAGCTCAAAGAAAAGTGGGCAAGGACACCTCATACTAAACCAGACTGATCAGAGCCACATCCATCCTGGCCTTAAAGACCTCCAGGGATGGGGCTTCCACCACCTCCCTGCACCACCTGTGCCAGTGTCTCACCACCCTCACCGTGAAGAACTTCTTCCTAATATCCAATATGAATCTACTCACTTCTAGTTTGGTTCCATTCCCTCCAGTCCTATCACTACCTGACATCCTAAAGAATCCCTCCCAGTTTTCCCCTAGGCCGCCTTTAGATACTGTAAGGCCACAATAAGGTCTTCTCAGAGCCTTCTCTTCTCCAGACTGAGCAGCCCCAGCTCTTTCAGTCTGTCCTCATAGGAGAAGTGTTCCAGCCCTCTGACCATCCTCGTGGCCCTTCTCTGAACACGCTCCAGCATGTCCAGATCTTTCTTGTAATAGAAAGCAGTACTCCAGGTGGAATCTCACCAAAGGGAAGTAGAGGAGGAGAATCCTTGTCAGACTGTCCCCATATGAGCTGCTGGCAGCTGTCTGCTCCCCTGGCGTTTCCCGAGGGAGAGGAAACCCCAGGACACCCCCGGCAGCCTCAGCTCTCTCCCTCGGCTGCTACCCAGGCGGGTTCCGAAGCAGCTGCCCTCGCGACTGGCGGTTGATTTCGGTCACAGACCGCTCAGATCTCGTGCCGCTGCCCCCATAGCCCCCAGGCTTCCTCAGCCTGCCCCGTGACAGCTGCTGGCTCCTGGCCGGTCTCCATTCCCCTGGCATTTTCTTACCTCATGAGACCCCTGGTACAGCCTAGTACAGCTCTCCGATTCTGCCCAGGCCGGTTTCGAGGCTCGTTCTGCCGCGACTGCCGGTTAGTCTCGGTTACAGACTCTTTAAAACTCCGGCCGCTGCCCTAGCAAGGCCCAGGCCTCCTCAGCCTGTCTGTCTTTCGAGTGCTGCCAGCCTCTGTGGATCTCTATTCCCAGGCTTTTCCTTACAGAGAGAGGCCCTCATGAAATCTCCTACATACCCAGCTCTATCTTTCCACTGCTATCAGGGCCGATTACCGGAGCAGACACTCTCAGCGACTGACAGGTAGCTCCGGCTATTTAAATCTCCCGCCATTGCCGCAGCAACGCCTACGCCTCGTCTGCCCGGCTCTTAAAAGCGCCTGGCGGTCGCTCTGTTTCGCTGGGCTTCTCTGCTGGTTGCACCGGATGACCAACAGTTTTATTCTCCCACCTCCGCCGGTACATGTTCTTGCTTGTTTCGCCACAGGTTGAGACTGGAGGAACACATTCAGGTAGGAAATTTCACCTAGTTTACTGTAAATATGTGGATGTGCATTTCATTACTGAGGACTATTGTCTGAACAAGCCCAGCAAGTACTCCAAATAACAGTTGTAGGTTTTTTTTTAATGGGGAATGTTTTCGTGGACCTTGACCCAGATGTGTTTGGTTTTTTTTTTCCTCTTTCTCACCAGAGGACGTTGGTACTATACAATTTTGTTACTTGGGCAAATATAAATAGATGCCTTTGCACTTGCCACTTCACATATTTTAGTCAAACCAATATAGAAGAACAATAAACAACTAATTTTTAAGCAACTTTTTCAGGATAAAGGAAAAAAATCTCATTAAATTAATGGGAGGTATGTGTTGCTTAATTAAATGTTGTATTAATGTGCTACTTACTTAAATAGTAATACTTACTTGAGTAGTGGAGTTAAAGTATGACTTCATGATCCCTGCCCCAGCTGTTCCTCAGGCTCCCGGAAACATTAGCTACACCAGATTTTAGAGGTGATCCAGGTCTTTTCAGGGAAATATATCAGGATAGTTTTCCAGCTTCAGAAGCTTTTCACTTCAAGATGAACTCAAATCAAGATGAACTTCTTGGTGGTCTGCTCCATGGGAGTGTAGAGAGGCAAAGATTAAAGATATAGGGAATGCAAGTTGTGCTCATTGGGAGAAATTATTTGAAGAGAATAAAGGAGAAGGAACCTTTTTCTGTCACTTCAGTGGAGAGATTTTTAATTTGTCTTTTGCTATGTGTTGTTTTTTATAATCCTCAATTTGATTATCACTGCAAAACTAGCTGTCTGCATTTTCATCTGCTTCTGCTCTTTGAAATTTTACCATCGTCCTTTTGTACCTACCCTTTATCAAGACACTGATCACCAGGATGACTCTGAGAACAGAACCAAAAACACCTAGCAAGTTTTTATGTTAAATAGTTCTTGAGATGCCTGTATATTAAGAGGGTTGTGTCCTTTGAATCACTAATCTTAGATCT
The DNA here is from genome assembly GCA_013400475.1 of Tricholaema leucomelas. Taxonomy (NCBI): domain Eukaryota; kingdom Metazoa; phylum Chordata; class Aves; order Piciformes; family Lybiidae; genus Tricholaema lacrymosa; species Tricholaema leucomelas. Next base: position 647,803 of record WAAF01018281.1, read on the forward strand.
AGTATTTTCCCTGCAACTTTCATACCAGGCATATGTGGTATTTTGAACATGTAAGGATATTCTTTATTCATTGTGATTTGGTAGCTGATGTGGATGAATTAGCCTGGAACAGTAGCAGTGTGTTGCAGTGAAGCGCAAGGTTAAGAATGTTGTGGCATTTCTGTTACAGTTAGAATTTAAATTACTTTCTTAAATGACAATTTCTATTTTAATTCTTAAATCTATCAGCACTGATTTTCTTTCACATTGAGAAGCTGAATAAAACTGGTGTTTTTCAGCACTGCTGATACTTTTTTGTCTTCTCTGAGACTCTGACCCAGGAGTCACAAGATGAACGTATTTGCAAGATAAGCAGGGTTTTTTAAATTTTAGGAAGCAAAGGCTTTTAAGCCTGCATTTATTCAATACTGCTTTGAAACAGAATAGGTAGCTTTAATTGAATATGATGTATATGTTTTAAAATGTAGCATTTGGTGCAGCATTAGAAACTGGAGATAGACAACGTTCACCTTTGCTTCTGTGTACAGACAGAGGATTGAGTAACTCAAATGGAAAGCCACAGAGCCATCCAGAAAGGGGCATTGATTTCTTGGATACACAAACGTTATAAAGAATCTTGTGGATGCAGAGCTTTAGTTTCTTCAACAGAGAATTAACCTGAATTGAGTAGAGAGTTCAAGTTCAGAAGCAAAAGGTGTGTCCTTTTGCTTTATGTGGATACAAAAAACAAGAGTGCTCTAGGAAGTTTGGCTGTTTCTTTCTGGCACAAATATGTCACATATGCTTAAGAAAATCAGGAGGGATGCAGAAGTCTTTCTAAAGAGGAGGACAGTGTAGGTCATCTGACTTAAGATACCATAAAGGGAGATTAGTACTGAATCAGGACAACTAACATGAATTCAATTTTTTCAGTATGCAGCAGTAGTAAAGAACCAAGAGGTATCTCCTGACTAAAAGTATCACCTAAAAGGAGTCACAAGTTACCCCAAGGTGAACAAACATTTAGGCTCTGCTGGTTTAACCATACTCTAGTGGACAATGACCCTTATAAGACTTTCGAATGATAGATATTGAATTAGTTATTAGTTAGAAAAGTGGTCTTAGGATTGGAGTGAAGGATGCTTAGAAAGAAACTGTAGAAGCAGCTCAGACAGCAAATAAAATGAAATCCAGTCCCTGGATTAGTGAATGCACTGGAGACATTCCCTTCTCTTTTAAAGATCTCAAAGCTCACTTGCGTCCCACACTGAGATGAAATAGACTTTTCAACTTTGTGCAGCTTAGCATTAGATTCATCACTCATCACTAGTCTTTGTGCAGACACTTTCTACATCACTCAAAAGCGATGTTTGAAAATGTTCATAATTTTGCTTTGTGGTTCTATGCAGCTCAGAGCATCTAAACAGCTAAGTAGCTTCTTGTGACTCGGGAGCCTCGTGAACTACAATAGTTTCCTGAACTGAGAAATTCTGAAACGTGGCGATTGTTGTTTTGGTCACTAGGTGGAGCAATAAATTTATCATTTGAAAGGTGCTTGGCGAGCTGGAATGAAGATCTAAGACACACACAGCCTTTGTGAGGGTGTCAAGGGTTAGGGCAGGGCAGACGCTATTAGCACCTCTCCCTTCCCAAAGGGAAAGAGAAAGGAAATAAAGGAGAGAGATTTATGAATTGGGAAAGGAAAAAAAAACCAAACCAGCTTTAATGAAAATGTTAATAATAATATGTATTAAAATATATGCAAACCCATTATTGAACTCAACTCTCCTGATAGCAGTTACGTCACCATCACCATTGGTGCTGTAGGTAGGCATGCTGGTAGTCCCACTCTGGACTCAGTGGCAGATGGGAATCAGATCCAGGAGCTGGATTCTGGAACTGGATTTTTCTTTGTGTTGCACACCAGCAATCCCCAAAGCATCACTCAGGCAGGGACACACAAGCAAGAATGTAGGCACTGCACACTCGAACAGGCTGCACAGGGAGGTGGTTGAGTCATTGACTCTGGATGGGTTTAAAAGTCGTTTGGATGTGGTACCTGGGTATATGGTTTAGGGTGAACCTTGTAAGAATAGGGATATTGATTGGACTTGATAATCCTGAGGGTCTTTTACAACCTGAATGTTTCTGTGATTCTGAGTTCAGTTCATGCTAGAAGATCATCAACTCTGATGTTTTGCTGCTGGATCTCTAAAAATTCCCATAAGTCTTTTGGAATATAAGGACCTGTGATTGGCACTCCCACATCTGTTCATTCCTGTTCCCCCTCATTTATATGCAAGGTCATTCTTATGCCACCTCCCTGCCTTCTAAGTCCAACTCAGACTCAAATTCTGAGTCCAAACATTCACTCCAGATTGCTCCTTGGGATCCAAAAAAGTTTTATGGGGAAAGCATGAACTTGGGAAATCAAAACCTTTCTTTTTTTCATATCTGTCTCTTTGTCTATCAGCAACATCCACTAACAACCACTCTACAGTACCTTACAGCCCACGGCACCACTGTGAGAGTGTGGCAGTTACTTCTTGAGTGATTGCATCTTATAAAGTCCTCACTTCTCTTTCCAACTCTCTTTACTCCATAATCCTGCAACTTCACAATCATGTAAAACAAGTAGCTAACAATCATCCCAACCTCCCTGCTAACTTGCAAGAAGGTTTCCATACTGCTTCCTCTGCCAATCTGCACATAGCAGTTTCAATTGTTTAAGTTTTCTGGGGAGTAGCCATACCCCTATAATTTGTTTCAGGCCAGGGAAGCAGCCACAGCACTCAGTACTGGATCATCGCAGAATAGAAGTAACCATTGTGGCCTACCCAATCCCTGACTCTTTTGCCAGTCATGGCATGGCTGTTCCTGAACCCTGTTGACTGCATCGACTGTGTGTTAGTTCAGGCAGGGCACAGGAACAAATGCAAAACCACAGACTAAATGCAAAGAGTAAATTTATTCTCATTACCTCATCTACCAGGGGATCTTCTAGCATGGGCCGAGCTCAGCAGTGCTTGCATCCTCACGTGTGTGCTTCTGACTGGGTATTGCTTTGGGGCTTCACTGACTGGCAAGGTAACAAAACTAAATTTACTCTTTGCATTTCATCCATAGATTTGTGATTGTTCTTATGTCCTGTTGGTGCTGAATCACACATGCTCACACCTCCACTGTGGTTCTGTGGAATTAACATGATGAGTTTTCTATCTACTATAGACAGGCAGAGTTTTTGTTCATGAATGTCGTACTGGAATAATATGAAATTTATGACTAACACAGGGTGTGCATCACGTTCCAGAAAATGCCATTCTTACATCATTACAAAGACATTAATGTCTACATTAAGAAGACATCTTCAAGGTTATTTTCTACTTCAGTAACAAGCAATCAATCAAAATCAGAAACAGATACCTCTGTTTCTCACTTCTGCTGGATATGGTTTCTTTATTAACCACATTTACAAATCCTCCATTACCTGTGTCTACCTCAATATCCCCTCAGCTTATTTTGATATCTATTATGCAGAGTGAGACAACAAAATTGTATTGCAGAACTCTTTTAATCAGTGCTGTAAGGATGGGATATGAAGGTTCATTAGAAATAAACTCATTTGAGCATACTGGCGTCTGTATCAACAATATCTTGCATATAGCAAGAGTCCTTGCTAGTCCTTCTGCTCTCCTTGACACTACAGAGAAGTGAGGATGCTAATTTGAGAGATTATAGATATTCCTTAGCAGCAGCGGTATGCAGAGATAGCTCTGCAATAACTGTGCCTCGGCTTCCAAGATGGACCAACAGCTGTAGTGTTTCGGTACAAACAGTAAAACTATTATATGTTTGTGTGTAATGCAGAATAGGTTCTTAAACCAGATATACTGAGCAATGTCTGCCTTTCCTGTGCATCACCAGCTCTCTACTCCAGCTGCACCACAGTTTCCCTGCTTGTCACTGTGGAATGAAATTAGTTTTTTTCAGGAGAAGTATGGACAGATGAGTCAGATGGCTGAGGCTGCTGTGCTCTCTGTTACCCTTTCCCCCCCTTATTGCAGGCTTTCTGGCAACTCTGTCCTTTTCCCAATGACTGCGCAGTGAGTTGATCTCCCTAGTCACGAACAAAGTGGGACTATGGAGGTCAAAGAGTGAACTGCGTGAACATTTTCCTTCTGCTGAGGAAGAAAATCACTTTCTACCAAGCTCAGTCTTCGGGGAAGAGACCCAGGATAACCGTCCTGTCTCCTTATGCCTCCAGTAGGCAGTACCTGAAAGGACCTCTCCTGGCCTGCCTGCTGGCTTTCGCTGGTCCAAACAGTGCCACAACTCTTTGCATGTCCCCTCTCAGGAGGGAAGATGGGAGGAACGGCGTCAGTTTTCTGCCTTCAGCTTTCAGTGTCTCTTGCAGGAGAAACATCTCCATCTCTGCAGTGGAGCGTAGGCAAGTCAGGGACCCAGCAAACCCAGTTTCTCTGTCACAAGTAGAGCTCATGAAAGTGCTGTGTCTCTTTGGTTGGTGCTCACCTCCCCACAGCCTTACAGGAGGCTTCCACCTCCCTCCTCTCTCAGATAAGGGAACTATTTGCAGGAAACAGCTGCTGCTCACCATATTTCCAAACATATAAGAAATGAGTCTGGTGTGATTTTTTTTTTTTTTTTTTTTTTTTTTTTTTTGGTGGTTGTGTGTAGTTGTGGTTTTGTTTGGTTTTTTTTGGGGGGTGGTGGATATGGGGTTTTGGTTGTTTGTTTTTATAGTTTGATTGCAATTCACTTTGGCCCTAATGATTTCAGATTGGGATATTTCACCGTTCAAGGAAGGAGCCACATGACTAGAAAGAGACAAATAATTCCAGCCTTCCCTTGCCAAATGCTACTGATACACTTTCAACTGTTTCTATAGGTGTCCTTATGGTTTTGCACATCTGGACTCCACAGAAGACTGCATTGTCTGCTAGGGAGCTTACTCATGGGATTGTTTCAAAGAATTGTTAGTTACGATTTCACAGATTGCATTGGGTTGGAAAGGACCCTCAAAGGTTGTCTTCTCCAACCCCCCTACAGTGAGCAGGGTCACCTCCAATTAGATCAGGCTGCCCAGGGCCACATCGAGTCTGATCTTGAATATCTCCAGAGTCAGGGTCTGCTACATCCCTGAGCAACATGTTCCAGTATTTCACCACTCTCACTGAAAAGAACTTCTTAGTGATGTCCAACCTAATTCTACCGTCCTCCAGTTTCAAACCTCTGCCCTTCATCCTATCACTGCAAGCCCTTCTAAACAGTCCTTCCCCAGCCTTCCTGTAGGTCCCCTGCAGATACTGCAATGTAGCTATAAGGACCTTGAGATAACAGAGAAATATAATATTGCATTTGTTTTTGTCTTTCACTGCATTACAAAGTGAGATCTGTTACATGTAAACTTAGGGCTAGATCTCCTGAAATAGATCTAACATGTCCACCTCTCACCTGCCCTAAGGGATGTTAAATCTTAGATTTTTTTCAATGTATAGTGCCAGTCAGTCAAGAAACATCCATAGAAGTGTTATTAGTATGAAGCTGAGATAATACACTGAATCTCACTCCTCTATTTTCTTTTCTAATGTTTATGTCCTTTGTACTGTGCTTGCTACCCAGCACCTCCTCCAGCCGTTCCTGCTATTGCTGTAAACATGTTTTGAAAGACACAAATTTAATAAGATTCCAAGGTGTATGAAAGCCTTCTTAATGCTCTGCCCTGTACAAGGTCCTCCTTCCCTGCCATTTGATTTCACTTAGCTCTGAACACTAACAACCAAGCTAACTCAAATACCTGATTTTAATGCATCAAAACCTGCCAGGAGGCATTTTTCTTTTTACTTAAATTTTATTTATTTTTCACCTAAAGGTAGTACAGGTCACCAACTACCCAATTCCAGTTAACACTGAAGTTCTGCCATCAACTGTGTAATTCCAATTGCCTGAACTTGAATGCCCTCTTGTTCCAGGCAGCCCATTGTTTCTCTGAGTCTCTCTCTACTTTGGCTTTAGGCTAGTCATTAAACTGGGAGATGGCTGGTCCTCCTCTATCAGCACACAGGGCTAATTCTTCTCAAAAAGCCACTCTGTGATAAATCTCAGTTCTTCCTCCCACCTTGAACATTAGAAAGGACAGATAACTCTCTTTATTCCTGCAAAGTGCAAATCAAAAGCTGATGCACTAGTGACATCTATTTCCTAGACAGTCCAAAAGTTTCAGAGCAGGCAACAATATTATGCCAGGTGGAAATACTTCACTAATAGGACTTTTCTTTTTTCTTTTCTTGTTTATAAATTGCAACAAGAATAGAAATATATTTATAAAATATGTATGGTGCACTTCAGTTCCTAGGAAAGGAATACTGTTCTTGGAAGTAGGACTGAATAAAATCTGCAGATTAAAATCTTGCCTTTGACAAGGTTATAGATGTTTCTTCTTTTCTAAAAAGTCACTTAATGTATCAGAAATTATTGCAGAGGAACAGAACTTTTTCCCTTTTCCCCTTTGTTTCTCAGATTTCAAGGAAGCAACAAAGCCTCTGTTCCTTCTCCTAGCCATCTATCCTTTTTTTTCCATTTACTTCCTTTTTCTCTCTGCTTTTTGCTTCTAAGCCTCAAATCAATGGATAATTTCTAAGTCTAGAAAATGGTCATTCTTATACCCTCTGAGAAATACCTTTATTATTAATTTGCTGTGGTATTAATCAGTTCTGCAAGTTCTTTCAACAAATTCAGGTGAGAAGAGAACAGAAAGCTACTTTTACTGCTTCAGACTTTCAGGTTTTCTTTTGCCCTTCTTGGTCCTGGATTCTGTTGCAGCAGGAAATGCAGATGTGCTACCATTGCCAGCCATGTCCAACATTCAGCCTTAGAAACAAATAAGGCATAAGACACTTCTAAGCTCTGAATGCTGTAGTATTAAATATCCTACTCTAGCCACCTCTGCCATAGCATTAGATATGCTACTTCAAGTGACAAACCTGTGCACAATGCAAAGTAACACTAAAATCATCAAACTGGAGATCTTGTTAAAGATAGTGCAGCTAGTTATATACAACCATGCCCTTTGCCAAAATGTCATTGTGAGTAGCTGTAACAGCTGAACAGGAAGACTGATCAGGGAACAAAATGCCTGCACCTGATTCCATGAAGAGGAAATGCTTTTAAAGCTCTAGATGATACTGGGGCCAACTTCCCACTAATGTGTGTATTTTTGGTGCTTCTTGTGATTCTTCAGGGTTCTGAGGAATCCTTGGTAAATGCCTGACACAGGTTAATAACTTTTCAAAAAGTGTCTGGAAACAGGAGAGGCTGTTCACTTAAAGATATTTTAGGAGAAATTTCCAAGTATAAATGTTCTGTATTAGCTCCTTCTTCTGTGTCTTATGTTATTCCCTACCCTGCTGGAGATACTTTATTTCTGTTTATCTCTTTCGTGTTTTCATGTCTAAGTTTTTGGTGCCTGATTTTATAATTCATAGTTGGTAAATACTGGTTAAATCCTTAAAAAACAAGACAGAACAAAACCAATCCCACCTGCCTATTGTTTCACTGGCAATAGCAAAACTTCAGCATTTTTATCTGTGATTGTGACAAGTTTTCATACCAAATTGGTCAAAATTAAATATGATTTTAATGTGTTTGCTTCAATGTGGACTTTGAAATGTGTTGTTAAGTAAGATTAGGGAAACGTATGAGTAAAAAAGTAATCTGAAAAGTACAGACTTTTAATTGAAATAATATAAAAATATTCCAACTTATGTATTTCAGAGACATATACGTTTTCCTGATACTAGCAGTAGGTACCAACAAGAAAACCTTGTCAACCAGGTTGTTAAAATGTCTAGAAATTAGCAGTTGTGGATTGGTGATTTATTGGTCTTAGTTTCTTCTGTATTTATCTTGCAGATGCAGTCATTGTCATATTTTATGTCACGTTATAGTAAAGAATTATAGAAGCACAGAATCGTTTTCATGGAAGAGACCTTGAAGATCGTGTCTAGTTTTTAACCTAACACTGCTAGATCACCACTAAACAATGTCCCTGAGCATCACATCTATACATCTTTTAAATAGCTCCAGGGACAAGGACTCCCACCACTTCCCTGGACAGGCTGTTTGACTATTTTCCAACTCTAAGTGAAAATGTTTATCCTAATATTCAACTTAAATCTGCCTTGGTGCAATACAAGGCCATTTCCTCTTGTCCTGTCATCTGTTACTTGGGAGGAGAGACATCCCCACCTTGCTACAGCCTCCTTTCAGGTAGTTGTAGAGAGCAGCAAGGTCTCAACTCAGCCTCCTTTTCTTCAGACTGAACAACAGCTGCACAAGTCATGGCCTGCTAATGTCCTGCCTTCATCTCAAGCCTGTAACATACCCCAAAACACAGCACAAAGTGGGTGCCCATGCAAGCTGTCTCACTGACAAAGCTACCTCTGACAGTGCAAAAGGCTGTGGAAGCCAGCTGAAGTCTGCTCCCCAGTGGGCTCAAGCATAGTGACCAGGGATGTGACAAGCAGGGATAAACACCTGCATACCCCTGGCCTGTTAAATACCAAAGCAGCTTGGATGACACCGGCAGATGCACGGGCTAGGTTCTCCTAGTAACCTATTTCTGACTCAGGGCCCTGAGACACCCTAAAGCACTGCACAGAATGGGTGCTTATACCAGATGTGGTCTCCTGTGACAGCACAAAAGGCTACAGCAGCCAGCTGGTGAAAGTAAATGCTGCTGCAGCACATGCATCCTCCTCCCTGCTCTCTAGCTGTTGAGAAAGTTGGTCTTCAGCTGGGGAAAAAAACCTTCTGCAGGCTACTTATCTCTGTAGTTGTGCTTCTTTCTTTTGCAACTCAGCCCTGACAAAGGACCTCAGATAGACACCAGGGTGACTGTTTTCTTGTATCTCATGCATAAGGTCCCGAGTTTTTTTTTAGTCTAAGCAAGCTTGGATGCTGTCTGGAACTTCTTGATCCATTCTTTCTATTGGCTGGTCACAGAAAAGGAATTTGGTCACTTTTTTTGTCTCATGTTTGGCAATCAGAAATGCCTGAACTGGAAGGAGAAGTATTTCAGTTTCAGCATGAGTACTCTGAATCAAGCTACTGGAGCAGTAAGACTCAAAAAAAAAGAAAGAGTCAGAGTGACTTGACTGCTCAAATATTCAGCCTGCAGACTTAATGAGCCTGAAAGCAGCCAAGTCCTAAGTCTTGTGTAGCATTAGTTGATGCAAATTTCTATAGAAAGGTGTTATCAAACCGTTGTTGTAGAAGTTTAGACTTAGGAATTTGTCGTCTTGCATAAAATGATGTTAACAGAAGTTACTGACTCCATCCAGATTCTTCAGAAATACTCTTTTTCTGCTTATTAACCCTTTAGTTTTGAATCAGTCTTTTACATGACAATGAGTATTTACTTTTCTGTGCCCTAAGCCCTGAGGTTTAGAAGTGCTCAGCATGCAAAACCTCAAGCTCCATAAAGACTTACGTCTTCTGCATAAAGTTTAAGGATCTGGGATGCAAGCCAGACACTCTCCATGTGCATTTCTAGCACAGGACCTTCTCCTAAAGTAGTAAAACCAGAATCACCAACTGTGCTTGGTCACCTGCACAGTTAAGAGGTGTTCAGAGAGAACCTCTTGTGTTTCAGTTTTTATCCATTGCCTCTTGTCCTGTCAAAACCCACCTGTCTGGAGTGTTGGAAAGAGTGCACAAAGACTGACACATCATGTGAAATAATTTAGTCTCATTCCTTAGCAGTCCATGCACTTCTTTTTTCAAGCCCAATTCCATGCTGTCCCCTGATAAAGGCACTTGCTAACATCAACCTTTCATAGGTTGTGCAATACTTTGTTCAGGGAAGATTCCAGGTAAGTCCTGTGTCTTACTTGCCTTTGCTGACAGCTCTCCAGGAGGCTGTCCTAAGCTGTGGATAGAAATAGCAGTCAAGTGATGAAAGAATGGGGTTAAGAATATCTGTTTCAAAGAAACACTTTTACAGACTGGTGGAGGTATATTGCTCTGGCAAGTCTGGACTTACTAGGTCTTACAATGTAGATTTCTCAGCTGATTTGGGAATTCCTTGATTTTCCTTTCCTTGAGACAATGTATGTTCCTCCTGTTTTCTCATGTTGCTCAAATTTCCCTCTGGATGTGAGCAGCAGAGTAATGTGTTCAAGGGAGATTATTCTAACTGAAACTTCAAGGTTTTTTTGGAAGCATTTTCTCATGTAATGTAGGCAAGAGATCTTTAAAAGATCCTAGGAGGTGCCTGAAGAAATTTATCTTGTATTAATCCATCCTGATCCAGCTTCTTTAAAATGCTAAGACTCTGAGAGCTTTAAGACCACCAAAACAAACAAGGAAACTCACTAGGAAAGATAATAGCATTATTATTATCTTTTAATGTATGTAAGTACTGGTTCAGACTTTGTTCAGTTCAAATAGCTCATGACAGATCTTTCCCAATTTATGATGTAGAAACATTTCTCATGGTACTTACTCATGGGGGCAGTTGTCTCCTCAGAAGGTAATGAATTCAGATGTAATTTTAATACTCCAGGCTTAACAGCTCAGGAATGTAATGATGAGCATAGGAGCCTGAGATTGCACACAGGAGCTGAGTTACTCTTGAACATTCATTTCACTTCATTTTTGTTCTGAAATCCATCTGTGCTGAATCTGTCCTGTGGAGACGGATTGAATGAAACTGACATTTCCTTAATGTATGCTTCCTGCACTGTCTTAGTCTCTTCTCTGAGATAAATCATTCTTTAGGAGGAGGGTGAAGCTGTCTTTAATGCTCAATGATTTTTATTTGGTGTTAAAAGGAATGTGAAACTGTTTACATTTACAAAAACAATATATCACAGAAACATTCACATTAGAAAAGACCCTCAGGATCACCAAATCCAACCAGTATTCCTACTCTGCAAGGTTCACCCTTAAACCATATCCCCAAGCACCACATCCAAATGACTTGTAAACACATCCAGGGTTGGTGACACAACCCTGGGCAGCCCATTCCAGTGTCTGACCACTCTTGCTGAGAAAAAAAAATTTCCTAATGTACAGTCTAAACCTACCCTGTTGCAGCTTGAGGCCATTCCCTCTTGTTCTATCACTATTTACCTGTGGCTTTTTTCTCCAAGTGTATTTATTTAGCTGTGGACTCTGTGAATACTAAGATGTCCCTAAAAAAACATATACAATTCAAGAAAAACATCTGTGAGTATGCCAACTGCAATATGCAGGATTGAAGACAATAAGTAATAGATAAAAGTGGTGAAACAGTCAAATTCTTATGAAAGTGAAAGCAAATATAGCCTCAGCTGCCTGTAACCATCACTCTCACTATTGCACCACAATCATTGTTTTGGTTACTGCACAGAAGTTAGATCTCAAAGTCACCATTGCAATCAGTGCGTGTGCTGAATGAAGCTGGTGAGGGACTTCTTAGCCTGTTGGGTAGTGACAGGACTTGTGGCAATGGAGCAAAACAGGAAGTGGATAGATCCAGATGGGATGTTAGGAAGAAGTTCTTTGCCATTAGGGTAGTGAGACACTAGAACAGGTTGTACAGGGATGTAGTAGAAGCCCCGTCCCTGGAAGTTTTTAAGGCTAGGGTGGGTAGGGCTCTGAGCAACCTGATCTAGTTTGAGGTGTCCCTGCCCATGGCAGGGGGTTTGGAGCTAGAAGATCCTTGAGGTCTCTCCCAGATCTAACAATTCTGTGGTTCTATGGATTCAAGAATGTAATATATGCGGCATTAAAGATGGCTCATTTAAACAATTAGTAGGCATGAAATGGATTGTTTGTTCCCTCTTAGGTGCAATGTTCAATTAATTAATAGGGTTCTATTAACATTCAAGTTGAAGAACAAGATGGGACTCAAAAGTTAATTGACTGTTTAGTAGCCTGTTGCACTTGAAAATCTGAAATGAACTTTGCTTCACACTTAATGAGCTAGAGCTTTTGTAATTGGAAAAATATTTTTTTAGTGCTCCAGCTGTTAACATTATAAATGCCTAGGGACTCCTTCACTTTAATTTGTTATGTTCTCATTTAAAGTTCGCCACCATACATTTTAAACATTAACATGTGAACCAGGGGAGAAAATTGATCACCTCTTACAGAAGGTTCTTCAAAGGCTAAACAAATCCATGTTGCAAGCTCTGACAAAACTGTAAAGCAGCCATTAAGAGCAGACTTGTTTATGATGGTTGGCAAGCCTCATGTCAGAGGCAAGCACCACAATTTGGAAAGGGTTATTGGTGTTCTACTGAATCACTGAGTAGAGGTCTTCTTGCAACAGAGAACATAAATTTGGTATGCTGCAGTTTTTATTAGGTTGGAAGGGACAAGGGCAAAAAAGATCAATGTATTTCAGTTATAGTTCTAGAAGGTGTCCTTGTTTCTGTTGCTTTTGCAAAATAAAAATGCTCACAGAGTTTCTTCATGATTATCTCAACTTAGCAAAAGTTCAATAGAGGTAGCAGCTAAAAAGCATGTCAAATGGCATTGAGAGGAATTGACTGTTGCTATTTAGCTTCCAGTCCTTTCTATGCATCAGGAAATTATCTACTAGCACACCTCAAAGGTCCTCTTGCTTAGCACAAGTGTCAATAATTTGAAGTTATTTCACATTTTTAGCTTTGCATATAAAGTAAGAGTGTAACTAAAGAGATTATCAAAGATGTCAGAGGTCTTGTTCATCTCAGTTTAAAAAGAGTATTACAAGTTGTGCCTCAGAACTGAAAATTACAGAACATATTTTCCCAGTATCATTCAGAGATTTACTTGATCACGCAGAGCATGAAAGTACACAGTTTTGATGGCTTTGTGTAAATATAATGTTGTAGTTCGACTTCCATGCTTACAGAAATTGAGAAAATGTCTAAATCTTTAAGGTTCTGCATCTTGTCTTATGCCTGCATGTGCTATTATGGGAAAGATAAGCATCAGTCATGTATGCTAAGGAGGAGTGAAAGTTATAGTCTCGTGAGTAGAACTTCCAAGACAAATAAATCCAAGATTGCTACTGGAGTGTTGGTCTTATAACAGATCTTCTAGGTCAAGACTGCCAATGGTACCAAAATTGTCATGCCTAAGGAAGGCAAGTAATCTACTGATTGGAAAAAGGAGGGAGTTAGGCTACTGCTAGAGCAGCTTGAGACTCCAGGGCCAGTGTCTTGCTTTTCAAGTACAGTGACTGTGATTATTGTGAAAGTACTGGCTACTAGACTGACAATAGAAGGGAACTCCAGGACTAGAGAGAGGAAGAGGCATCTAGGGAAGGGATTGTTCTGGAGAATAAATCTTCCAAGGAGTGACTGAGGGAGTTGAGGCTGTTTAGTTTGAAAAAGAGAAGGCTGAGGGGAGACCTCATCACTGTTTACAGCTACTTTAAAGGACATTGTGGAGAGGTTGGTGCTGGTCTCTTCTCACAGGTAAAGAATAAGAGGGAATGGCCTCAAGCTGTGACTGGGTAGGTTTAGACTGGACATTAGGAGAAACTTTTTCATAGAAAGAGTGGTAAGTCACTGGAGTGGGCTGCCCAGGGAGGTGGCTGAGCCATGAACCCTGGATTTGTTTAAAAGTCACTTGGATGTGGTGTCTGGGGATATGGTTTAGGGTGAACCTTGTAGAATAGGGATATTGGTTGGACTTGGTGATCCTGACAGTCTTTTCCAACCAGAATGTTTCTATGATTCCATGACTATATTGTCAAGTGTTGGATAATAAAGGTCCAGTACCTTCACAGAGATAGGCATAGGAATGGGCTGCCCAGGGAAGTGGTGGAGTTGCCGTCCTTGGAGGTGTTCAAGAAATGACTGCATGAGGCACTTAGTGCCATGGTCTAGCTGACTGGATAGGGCTGGGTGATAGGTTGGACTGGATGATCTTGGAGGTCTCTTCCAACCTGGTCAATTCTATGGTTCTATGAATTATATTAAACTTACAAATTCCCTTCCTTGAAAGGCTGGGAACAGGGTTGAGGGCTTGTGAGGAGGTGAGGGAGGTTAAGAGGTTCTGAGGCAGAGATAGTCCAAGTATGAAAGCTGGAGAAGAGAAAGGACCAGTGGGGTAAAACACACTTTCATCTTCAAAGAAAGTCAGCTGGTAGCAGTGTATGCAAGGGACAGCACAGAGCTGGTGTGGGCTATGCAGCTAAGTTTCTGTGAATTTAATGAGCAGACTGAGATGGCATGGAGCAGTTTCAGAGGAAAAGGTTGTATACTGCAGTCCTGCTACTGCAGTGGCACCACCTCTAGAGTAAATCACAGGATAATATTGACTAAAAGGACAGCTTAGCATCATTAGCTACTTTGTGTTGCGTAGAGCTTCAGCCTCCAAATCTGCCTGTGGCTGATGTCATCAAGTGGCGCTTCAAACCTTCAAGCAGAACTAGTAAACTCTGTTTCATAGCCAGTGTGTTCCCTTGAAATGTACAGGTTGTCTTCCAGATGTTATGCAGTACTGTCACTTGGTTTATAGAAAGAGAACCACATATACCCTTCAAAACCAAAATAACGGTATTCCTTAAAGGTGGCTGTGTACCAACTTGTACTTCCTTTGGGAGAAGATGGACACATGTGTCCAAGACCCAGATTTAGAAAATAAATTGAGCTATTAATGCATAATGGAACTTAAAAATTAACCTATTGTCTAGGGTAGAGTTCTGTTGGATGTCACAAGCCTAAAGAAAAGATTCTCACTTACATCAGTACATTTGATTCACTCAGAAATAAGACTCTACATTATGCTACTTCAGTGTGAAGAGACTGAATTGGGTCATGTAGAGAAGCAATAACTATAAGTCAATATATACCCAGGAATGGATGAGATAGCTTCTTATTGGAAGAAGCTGCTTAGGAGTAAAATCCTGAGGCTTCTTGAGTCAATGAATCTGCAATGCATTTATTATTTTTTGCAGAATATATGGGCTCCCAGCAGCTGTATTAAATGTTCTGCTATGTGGTCATTTGTCACTGCAGTGACAATTGCTTAACTGCCTAGAGATCAGATGTAATATATATTTTATCATTGTACACAATCATTGTCAAAAAGGAAATTGTGCTATTGCAATGCATTGAGCATGTTCAATTTCAGACAAACCAAATTATTCCAAGCATACTTGCTTCCAATTCTAATGTATTTTTACAGCTACCTCTGGGTATATACTGGAAAGTGTCATGAAAGGAAAATGGAAACAAATGATGAGCTCCAACAAATTCTCACCTTTCAAACTGTCTGTTTCAAGAACAGAGGAAAGTCTGTGATATGTTGGTCAATGCAAAAGAAAATACTCATCTTACCAAGATACCTTGAATAAATGATAAACTCTAAATATATTAAAACTTACACTGCTTGGCATAAACCCAAAGAAAACTACAACATGGAGCAGATGCAAGCCAAAACTATGAACAGATTCAAAACACAGCAGAAATCACAACTGGTACCTAAAATGCAAGTTTCCAGAGATAACATTTAGCTATGTTAGAGCTTCTTTTTCAGTTTCATATGCTACTTAGAGCTAATTGTATCCCTCATTCATCTGAGAATTGGAAATACTAACAAAAACAAGTGTGCTACAGGTGCTGTGGCAGTAGTGTAGATTCTGCAAATCCCATGGTGTGCTAACAGGAAGATGTGACCTATATGGGTATTTCTTACTTCCTGCCTGAACTCCTGAGACACGTGGCTGTCTGTCAAATGACTAAACCATTGCTGCAGTTTGGCTCATGCTGTGACTGTAATATCTAAACATAACAGGAATTTCAAGAGCCTTATGGAACAGAATGGAATCTTGTGTTGATATCTCCTTGCTGAACACTTAGGTCTAGTGAGCCTTCTGAGCTGAAACTTCTCTTCCAGAATGAGAAGAGAATGGCTGAGAATTAACCCTGTCATCCAACAAAACACAAAGGTTCACTGTCTTGTCCTTTGTATTCACCAGCTCCTGAGCAGAGGTGATAGAAATTAAGCTTCAAAATAAAGCCTTTAAGACCAATTATTGATATTTTTAGTAGTGAATCCTGCTGGTACCATTTTTGGTAAGAGTGCTACTCTTAAACTGTATCTGTTCATACCATACTACTTCAGGGTCATGGTCAAAACCTGATGGCACCTGATTTGCAGTGAGGAAGGAAGTGATATTTCTGTACTGCAGGGGGTAGTATTTGAGGGGCTGAAAGGAGAAGATAGTTGCTTGTCATACATTCTGACAACTCTTCACAAGTAGTATAAAGTTCACTTTTGTGTAGGGTGTGAAAGAAGGAAGTGTACCTTCCACCACTAGAAGACAGCAGTGCTGCATATGTTCATGGTTCTGCACTTTGAAAACTACTGAGATTTTTTTCTGTAGGAAAAGGAATCATGAACTTCTGATAAATCAAGGCTAAATAGAGGCATCAGAGCCTAGTGACTAGACTTCTCTCAAACTGATGTCTGAAGAAAGGACCATGATATGATTAAACTGTCCTAGCCATGAATTGCTGTAAAAGGCAGCCTTTGGCAAGTCATCAAAGATGTTCCTTTGCTTTCTTTGCATTTCGAAGGGCATTGCTGTAATGATGAGAAACAGAGATTCTGAAGGCTTACTTTCCTTCTGCATATTCTCCTTGCAGCTCTGAAAGCTAGTAATAAAATAGTCTTTGTTAACATCTCACTCTTCATCAGTTCCACTAATGAACAGACTGTCTACTTCACAAATAATAGCCACTTAAGAATCAATTGATTGTGCTTTATAGTGAAGCCTTGTGCTACTGCAACCAGCCTGGAGTTTTTTGGCAGTTCTGGTCTGTGAATCTAGATATCTTTACAGGTCTCTCTTGACAGTTCAGAGTACCTTAGTGAAAGGTAACAAGCTCTTAAGTAGTGTTTAAATGTCACACCTCTGTAATAGTCCAGTGAAGCTGAGTATAGATCTGTCAGTTTACCCTGAGAAATAGCTTCTGTTAAGATCTATTTTTCCTGTTAAGACCCAGCTCAGCTGTAGACTACAATAGTTCTTAACCACAAATTACACAACAGGTCCAAATTAAAATGAATCTGTATGCTGATAGATTTTAATCCACTTTCTCTACAGCTGTAAGAACCTAGTTTTTGTTGTTGTTGTTTTAGTCAAATTCAAATCAGGTTATTATGTTCTGGTTTTGTGTACAGATTTGTGTTTATATATGGATGATCAAGCTGAGTGATGCTGTCAATGTGCTAGAGGGATGGGGTATCATCAAGAAGGAACTGGACAAGCTGGAGAAGTGGACCCAGGTGAAACTCAGGAGGTTCAACAAGACCAAGTGCAGGATCATGCACCTGGGCCGGAACAATCCTCATTATCAATACAGGCTGGGGGATGAGGTGATAGAAGGCAGCCTTGTGGCAGACTTCTGAGTTCAGGTGGATGAGAAGCTGGATATGAGCAATCAGTATATGTATGCAACCCAGAAGGCAAATCACATCCTGGGCTATACCAAAAGAAGTGTGGCCAGCAGATCCAGAGAGGTGATTCTGCCTCTCTGCTCTGGTGAAACCTCACCAGAACTACTGTGTCCACCTCTGGAGCCCTCAAAGCAGGAAGAACATGGACCTGATGGAATGCATCTAGAGGAGGGCCACAAAGATGACTGGGGGCTGAAACACCTCTCCTATTAGGACAGGCTGAGGTATCTGGGGTTGTTCAGGCTGGAGAAGAGAAGGCTCTGGGGACACCTCATAGTGATCTTCCATTACCTGAAGGGGGTCTACAAGTAGAGTGCAAAGAACTGTTTACAAAGGCCTGCATGGATAGGATGAGAGGCAATGGTTTGAAATTAGAGAAGAGCAGACTTAGATTGGATGTTAGGAACAAGTTCTTTACCATGAGGGAGGTGGAACACTGCAACAGGGTGCCCACAGAGGTGGGTGAGGCCCCATCCCTGGAGATCTTCATGGTCAGGCTCAATAAGGCTCTGAGCAACCTGATCTAGTGGATGATGTCCCTGCTTACTGCAGGGAGATTGGACTAGATGAACTTTAGTGGTCCCTTCTAACCCAAACCATTCCATGATTCCATAATTCTGTGTATAATATGTAGATATTAAAAAGCTTTTCCACAATTACTTCACTGATGAAGATGAATGAAAAGATGAATGCATAATTATCCTAACAAATCAGGAAATGCTATGCAGTTCATGTCCTGCAACTGCAAACCCCTATGTCTTCAATTCAGAAAGAGCTTGTATTAGTACAGGAAGCTAACCTATACTGAAAAGACAATGCATAATGTTAGATTAGTGACCCAGCATGCCTAACATCAATTAAAGGAACTGTTAGTGCTCATTCTAATGAAAAAGCATTTCTGAGTGCTGAAGGAAATGATAACTCGGAAAGTGATGAACCCTCTATTTAATATTAAATACCACTTTAGTTAAATGCTCAAGTAGTGGCAATAACACAGAAGAGCTGACAGAAGAAGATGAGCGATTTCATATAGCACAAACTAGTTTAAATTACATCAAAGATTTATAGCTTTCTTTAACAACAAATCTTTCTCAAAGATAGAGGCACTCAGTCAGGTGGTAACAAGGTAGCAAGTGGCTTTCAGAACTCTCGTATAGGTTGCACTTGTGTCAGCACCCACTGCGTAAGTGTTTGAGTTTTTCCAGTATATGCACATCCCTCAGATTAATCCAGGTAATCTATATCATAAAACCACAGACAGTACTAACTCAGAAGGTTATGGTGTTCTTTGTCATTGTCAGCTTGTCTTCCTGCTTGCTCTAGCTCCAAAGGCTCAGACATAGTGGATTGGAAAAATACTCTGTAGGAAACCTACTTGGTTGACAGCTGAAACTGATTTGAACTGAAATCACCTAATGCCTTCAAATCATAATCATAGAATCATGGAATGGTTTGAGTTTGGAAGTCATCTAATTTCAACCCTCCCTGCTGTGGGCAGGACACCTTCCACTAGACCAGGCTGTTCAAGGTCTCCTCCAGCCTGGCCTTGAGCACCTCCAGGGAGCAGGCATCCACAGCCTCTCTGAGCAACTTGTCCCAGTGTCTTACCACTCTTACTGTGAAGAATTTATTTCTAATATCTAATCTCAATCTGTCCTCCTGAAGCTTCAATCCATTCCCCCTCATGGTATCACCACAAGCCCTTGTTATAAAAAGTGCATCCCCGGCTTTCTTGTAGGCCCCCTTCATGTACTGGTCAGTCTCCCTGGAGCCTTCTGTTCTCCAGACTGAACAGCCTCTACTGTTGTACCTCTTTGGGAGGTGCTCCAGCCCTCTGATCATCTTTATGGCCCTCTAAACCCACTCCAACACTATTACATTTTTCTTGTGTTGGGGGCACCAGAACTGGGTGCAGTACTCCAGGTGGGGGTATCATGACAGCAGACGAGAGGGACAGAATCACTTTCCTTATCCTGCTGGTCAGATTGCTTTTGAGGCAGGCCAAAACGTGGTTGCCTTCTGGGCTACAAGGGCACACTGCCAGGTCATGTTGAGCTTTTTCATCAACTAGCACCCTGAAAGTCCTTCTGCTCAAGATTGCTTTCAAGTCATTCCACATCCAGATGATATTTGTACTCAGGATTTCCCCAACCCAGATGTAGGACTTTGCGCTTGGCCTTGTTGAACTTTGTGAGGTTGGCATGAGCCCACCTGTCAAACCTGTCCAAGTCTCTCCTGGATGGATCCTTTGACTTTCTAAACCATGTAGTCATAGCCAACAGGTATAACATTCAGGGTACTTTATAACTTCAAAAATCAGTACATTTACTCTGACTTGCATATAGATCCATCAAAACCTCATCATTCGAAAAGGTCTGGCAACCACTGATCCAAATGTTTAATCTCAGTCTTCTCTCTGCTTTTGTTTTGTAGAGCTAAAACTTCTGTGCATATAAATGTAGCTTATCCTTGTTTGACAGAGCTAGGAATGGCAGGGAGTTGGGGTCTGTTTTGTTTTGGAAGACTTTCCATTGCACAAGGAAAGCTTTGTATCAAGCTTTCAAGAGCCTGAATTTTCATGGCTATTCTCTTTCATATGTTCTTACTTGTGGAGCAGCATGCTAGATTGGCACTTTCTACTCAAACTTCAAACACCACTTTGAACTCTAAGCTACAAGAGTTTTCTTCAAATACCTACAATCTTTAGGCTTGCCAGTTATCTGAATTTCCAAAGAATTGCCTGGCTATGGCTTAAATGTTCTGAGCTGAGGTACCAAGTATTACTCCCTCTCAGAATGGATGAGGAATGTGTTTGGGAATTTTTCAAGCATGGGAAATAGATTCATTTCAGGCAAACGCAAAGCTACTCTCATGATGAATAAGAATTAGGATAGTCACATGGCAGTTCTGGAAATGCAGCTGTGTCTGGGAAGATATAAATCCAGAAAGGCTGCTTTGTGAGGGAAAGAAGTGATGTGCAGTAATCTAGTGGGTTGGGAACCTCCCTCAATTTAAATTTACCAGACCAGCTCAGATGGCTTGGAAGTAAGCTAAAACTGTCTTTTACAGCAAAGCTAAGTTTACAAGCAGATATACAAAATATAGTTACATGTATTTACAACTTTATACCATTTAGAAATAATACAGAAATCCAATCTTCCCCCTGTGAGAAAGAAAGCCCAGAAAGGACCAACACCACCTTTTCTCTCCCCAGAGAGAAAACTGCCAGCAAAACTCACATTAGCTGCTCAGTCAAGGTTAGTGGAAGAGATTAGAGAGAGAAGCGAAGGGGCAGCAAAAAGATCCACTGTTCAGCCTACTCTCTACCAGTAGCCCCAGGTCCCTTTCTGCCTGGCTACTCTCCAGCCACTCTGTACCCAGCCTGTAGCATTGCTTGTGGTTGTTGTGGCCAAAGTGTAGAACCCTGCACTTAGCCTCCTGGTATCTTACTTCCCAGCTGCCGCTTCGCCTCAGTGCTGCAGGCCCACAGCACATACGAGAGAGTGGCAGAATATCCACATCAGAACAGGACCCACTTGTCTCTCTCTGGCATTGTTCTGCATGTGCACCCTTGTCTTGTCCCTGTTACAGGCTCCCAAACACAGGTTCAGCTGACATCACAAATTGCAGTGCTCAAAACAACTTTTTTCCAAGCCTGCTTTTTTTTTTCCTAGTGAACTATGCACTTGAAACTCCTACAGACATTCATTCAGCAGGGACTGGCTATAGCACAGAGGTGACCACACTCTTGGTGGGACTTCTCAATGCATGGGATGGCCCTACAGGCAGCAGTGGGCTCTGACTTCCCACTGTGGTGAGACCTGGGCTGTGGCTGCTGGTCAGGAGCCAGGTGAGAAGTAGCTGGAAGAGGCCTCAAAGGGTGCCTCACCTCATGCTTGGGAGCTTCCTCAGAGCCTTTGGTTGTGGACCACTGAACATTTTCAAGAGGAAAATGCCATCCTAATTTCTTTCCATGCCAGCCTGGGGAACAAGGGGGATTTGCCCCCATGATATCTGTGCTGCTGTTCTAAGTTCCAACATGGGAAACACATGAGTTGCTCGATCTGGAAGAGGTGTTTGACACACACCTGTCAGGACAGAAAAACCAGTTCCTGTTGTATGTCCTTATCATTGCTTTGATGTATGACCATTACTTTTACATGTGAGTTGCCTTTTCAAATTAATTGTGGTCACTGAACACACAAAAGTGGGCAACTGATTTTTTTTATTTAGTTTTTTTAACTACTGGCCAAAGGAGCATGGCAGTGCCGTGGCTAATCCGTGCTGACACAAGCTGAAAAACAGCCTATTTCCCTGCAGTGGAGGGAAAGAATGGTAACTACGCTTCCTAAATGAAACACCATCAGCCCCGGTTACAACTCTGCAGCTCTTCCTAAAGTTTCAGACTCAGATTTTCGGGTATGATTGTCTCTTTGACACTATGAGCTTGTATTTCAGAATGCTTCAGCTACTGGAAAGTAATTGCTCTGCTTTCAAACTGTATCACCCCTGAACTGTCTGTGAGCACAAGCACTTTAATAAAACCTATGTTTGCTGCTAGTATTTGGTATCATCAGATAGCTCAAATGAGAATACTAACAGAGGTTGGCTGTCCAACAGCCACTACTTTGCAGGGTGATACTGAGAAATACTCTGAGATTAGCTTTTATCTGGTTTATGTTCCACAATGAGAAAAAAGATGCCTGATTCATTAACTTTTTTGTTGCTTTCCTCCCTCAAATTTTCAGGCTCTCTTAAATGGTTGGACTTGATGATCTCAAAGGTCTTTTCCAACCTGGTTAATACTGTGATTTTTCAAGCTTAGTGATCTGAAAGCTAAGCCTTGTTTCCTTTGGCAAATAAGTGTCAAACAGATGGATCGTGCTTCTGATATTCCAGTCAGTGTTCTTTGCAAAACCTCTTGTTGTTTTTCCTAACTCTTCTAAAATAATTTTGTAACAGCCAGCTGAAGAGACAGAGCTGTTGGAGCTGTTACTTAAAGGAGCTTTGCATGTTGGAAGGTAACTTCATAAACAAGTTCAGTGATGCCTCTAATACTTCAGTCATGCTGAAGAAATGAACCTCTGCAAGGAGAGCACAAGTGTGCACTAATGTTACTTTTGTCATTTGCAGACACCTTCCTTTTGCTTCTAAAACTGTGGATATAATTAGGATTGCCACACTTCTCCAATGACATTGTCAGTAAAACAATTCTAGAGCTTTCAATTTCTGTTACTGTCAAGGCTCCACCCTTCTGCTGTGACACTTCGTTGGTCACAGCTGTGTTGGTTTGTGTGCTATTCTTATTCCATTCACTTTTGCCTCTTACATCAATTTTTTCTGGAAACCACAGTGTTTTCTTTTGGGCCCAAAAAGTATTTTGGAGTACTGCTGCTGGAGGAAAGGTTGAAAAAGGAGGAAAAAATGAAGCAGGAGAAATTAAAGATACCTTTTTCCTTGCTGGAATTTATAATGAATTATCAAGGATTATTTTAAATGCAATCATAGAATGGCTTACATTGTAAGAGACCTTAGAGATTGCTTGAGGGGGTTGGACTCAATGATCAACTTGAGTCCCTTCCAATCCCTAACATCCTGTGATCATCTACTCCAACCTTCTCATCTGGGTAGGAATGTATCTCAACTAGACTCAGCTGCTCAGGGCTTCATCCAGCCTGGCCTTAAACATTTCCAGGAAGAAGGCATCCACAGCCTCACTGGGCAAAATATTCCAGAGTCCTACTGCCCTCATACTGAAGAAATTCTTCCTAAGACCCAGCCTAAACCTACTCTCCCTCAGCATAAAACCATTCCCTCTTGTTCTATCACTAGACACCCTTATGAAAAATCCATCTCCATCCTTCCTGTAGGACCTTTTCAGGTATTGGAAGGCAGTTATAAAATCTCCCTTCTTCTGAACAACTCCAGCTTCCCTAGTCTATCCTCATAGCAGATGTCTTCTATCCCTTGTATCATCCTTGTGGTCCTCCTCTGGGCTCACTCCAACAGCTCTGTGTCCTTATTTTGCTTTCTTTCATTAAGCATTTTTATACAATTGACACAGATTTAGCTAAAGTAAGTGGGTATATATTTTTTTTTACATAAACATACAATTTTAAGTGGCCAAATAAATGGAGAGGCAGGAAGAAGGCTTAATCAAAGCTGTAAAAATGAAGAGAGTATGTGTGTAATGTATTATTGTTCATTTTAAGGTAGTTATTCTTTGATATGGTTATTATAATTCTAATTTGTACTGGGAAATTTAATTTCTTCTACCTATGACAATGAAAATCCATTAGTAGTATAATGTACCGAGAACCTTAAAAATAGCTTTTCTGCCTAGCTGTTAAATATGGTTGAAATGAGTCACCTTTGTAATTGTAATGCACAACCTCAAATTAGTCAGGAAGGCAATATATGGTGAACTGAAGTGAGAGGATGGGAGGGGGCTGCTTATTTAACTAAATGACTTTTGCCTTTACTAGTGGTTTCAACAGCAACATGCAAAAGACCTGTTGACTGTATGGCCTCTATTAACATTGAATACTTACTACTGTTCATAGAAGAAATTACTATCATGTACAGCTAAGACATAGTTATGCTATAGCATCTTGTCCCAAGTTGAGAATTATAGGGTTAAAAAAATCTTCTGGGGACTAGAAGATTATTATTCAATCCCATAATTCTACTATGTCTTTATAAACTCACAACAAGGTCAGTTTGTTCTCCTTTCTTCCTCCTGCCCTGTGTCTGGCAGGAGCCACTTTATTGGGAAGAACATGTAAGCAAGAGGCCTGTTTTGGGGACTCCGGAGGCATTGGGGTGGGGAGGAGGATTGGAGCACTGGGAAGTGTAGATTTAGGGGTTTTTGGGTTGGGGGAAAATTCAAGATGGTTTGCCAGGGATGTGTTAATTACTTTATAATGTCTTTCTCTGTATTTATCTCCAAATATAATTCTGTATTTTTTTCTCCAATTTCATTTGAGAGCTTAATTTCTGTTGGCTATCTTTAAAAACCATGACACGTCTTTTTGATGCTAGAGAGAGAAAATCACTGAACAATAAAAATATGAGTTCCATTTACTGCATCAGCAGGAAAACAATGTCCCATGTCCTTTATTGCCATCAGATGGCTGGACTTGATGATCTCTTTGGGTCTCTTCCAACCCCTGACATCCTGTGAGCCTTTGATTGTTTAATCTTTACTGGATTTGCATATCACAGTTTTTTGAAAGTATAGGTGCTTCTGGAGTCTTTATGATCTTCTCCCTCAGTCTTCTGTTTTTCTTCAATTACATTTTTAAAAGAAAGGAACAAGCTACCAAATCACTTTAAAGGGTTTGTATGTACCTGTTTCTAGCAGTTTTAAACTAAGTTAGCTCAGTAACAACTTTGATTTGTTCCCATATGGTATGTCAGGAATAAAATTTCCATTTTTGTGCAAGCCTTTTACCATCTAAAGCCAAACTGGCCCTACATGGTACTAGAGTTCTTATGTTTTGGTCTGTTTTTTATTACTTCTGTTCACAGATTCTTGCAGATTCACACATTGCATCTGGTTGGAAGTACCCTCTAAGGTTACCTTCTCCAACCCCCATGCAGCAAGCAGTGACACCTCCAACTAGATCAGGCTGCCTAGGGCCACAGCAAGTTTGATTTTTAAATGTCTTCAGGGTCAGGGCCTCAACTACATCCCTGGGCAACCTGCTGCAGTGTTTCACATCCTGTCACTACAAGCCCTTCTAAACAGGCCTTCTCCAGCCTTCCTGCCGATCCCCTTCAGATATTGAAATGTAGCTACAAGGTCTTCCCAGAGCATTCTCTTCTCCAGGCTGAACAGCACAAATTCTTTCAGCCTGTCTTTGTAGGAGAGGTGCTCTACCCCTCTGATGATCTTGGTGGCCCTCCTCATGTCTCTCTTGTGTTCATCAAAATGTCCCTTTAACAAACTTGTGTATCAAATTGAAGGTTAGTGTTACAGTTTAAACTCTTTACAAAGAATCTTAACTAGCAAACATAATGGTGAAGGATAACTTTAGGCTGAATACATCAACATTTTACTCTAAACAAAGACTCTCAAAGAATGTTACACTTCCACTTTTCAAAGCACAGCAGTAGAGCACCTTAGTACCCTAAGCCTCTTTAGACACATGCTGAAAAGCTGAAGGGCATCAACAACAACATGAATAGTAATAACTTAATCTACAGTTGATTCCAGACACTGCTAATGGGAAGCTAGACAAGCAATTTTCCTCTGTTAGTACACTTAGTATTTTGTCAAGAATTTCTCTCTGAGAAGTTAAAATGTGCTGAAAATTTTCTAGCAGTTGCTCATTTGGCTTGCTTAGATGCAGCTGTCACATTCAAACTCCTGTTGTTGGCAAACAGAAGTGGCCATTTAAGCATACATCTCATCTGTTTGCAAATGTGACCCTTAGCTGTGAGTTTATTTGCAGGTTAATCCCACACTGATGAAAATTTTCATGCAGCCCAAAGCTGAGCTTTTCAGGTCAAGACAAAATAGTAGCTGTTCATATTTGGAACCCAAACAGATGGGCGATCTTTGCAACTCAAACAGATGAGTGGTTTTGTCTCTCACAGAATCACAGAAACACAGAACAGTGGAGGTTGGAAGGGATCTCCAGAGATCATCTGCAACATCCCCCTGCCAAAGCAGGATCCTCTAGGGTAGTCTGCATAGGAATGCATCCAGGCAGGTTTTGAAAGTCTCCAGAGGAGACTCGACAACTTCTCTAGGCAGCCTGTTTCAGGGCTCTGTCACCCTCACTGTAAAGAAGTTTCTCCTCATGTTGAAGTGAAAACTTCTATGTTCAAGTTCGTATTTGTTGCTCCTTATCTTATTGGTGCAGACTACCAAAAAATAGATTGTCTGTCTCTGCTTGACACTCATGCCTCAGATACTTACAGACATTGATGAGATCTTCTCTCTGTCTTCTCCAGACTAAACAGCCCCAGGTCTCTCAGGCTCTCTCCATAGGGAAGATGCTCAAGTTCCCCAGTCATCCTCATGGCTCTCCACTGGACTCTGTCCAGCAGGTCCCTGCCTCTCTTGAACTGGGGAGCCTAGAATTTGACACAGTATTTCAGGTGTGGTCTCACTAGAGCAGAGTAGAGGGGGAGGAGAACTTCCCAAGACACAGTGGACACACTTTTCTTGACGCACCCCAGGATACTGTTGGCTCTCTTGGCCCCAAGGGCACATACATACTAAAAAGTGGACATATTTATACAACATTAGACACTTCTAAGTTAAAAGTAACAGATAAAAAAAAGTAAATTCAAATTCAATTAATGCTTATTTATAGTTTTCAAAACAATATGCTCATATCCTGCTTTCAACAGGACCATTTGAGCACTGTATTCTTTAAGTGTGTGACACTTTCCACACTGATCAGTTTTTTATAATTTGCTTCCTGTCACTTCTGTATATTGTCTGCTATCTCAGATTCACCTTTTTTACCCATCTTGTAAAGCAAGGGAGTGTATTAAATTAAATTTGAAGTTATGGCCAGGTTGAAGAGGAGGCTCAGGGATGATGTCATTGCTGTCTACAACTACTTGAAGGGAGGCTGTAGCCTGGTGGGGGTTGGTCTCTTCTCCCATACAACCAGCAATAGAACAAGGGGACACAGTCTCAAGTTGTGTCGGGGGAAGTATAGGCTGGATGTTAGGAGGAAGTTTTTCACAGAGAGAATGATCTGCCATTGGAGTGGGCTGCCCAGGGAGGTGGTGGAGTCACTGTCCCTGCGGGTGTTCAGGAAAAGCCTGGATGAGGCACTTAGTGCCATGGTCTGGTTGATTGGACAGGACTAGGTGACAGGTTGGACTGGATGATCTTGGAGGTCTCTTCCAACCTGGCTGATTCTATGATTCTATGGGTGGAGGACCAAGTACCATTATCAGTTGTGACTTTTGCCAGAAGTAAGATTTGGTGCAAGATGTTGGCAACTGGAAAGAGTAACTTCTGAGATTGCCTTCACCAGTGCTGTACCTGTGTATGTTACCATAGAATCATACTGCAGAGGGAAAACTCAGTTGCAGAGAGGGAATTAACACTCTTGATATAGACAGAAATAACTTTCACAGTGCTAACTTTCTTCTTATACAAAGCTCTTTGCATGACTGCAAATTCAGCACTATAACCATTTAATGATTAGCCCCAGCAGCAGAGTAAAGTGGCAGTAATGTACCAGCTGGGTATAGAATAAAACTCACTTCACAAAATGGATCCCAGGCAGAGGTTCACATTTAGGCCAAATGGGAAAAGCCACTCTAATAGGAAACAGTAATGCCATATTATGTAGGAAAAAACAACATGAAAAGCCAATATAATTGGCAAAGTGTTCAGTATGGGGGCGAGTGAACAACGTGCAAACAAGAGAAGGAAAAGGTGATTTTGTTATTTAATTCCATCTCATCATGGTTTGATTATAATAAAAAAGGTCAGCTTTGATCTTGGAGATGTATATTTCAGTAATGTCTTAATGTTCTGCGGACATTAAACCTGAGTTAAATTTAAGCTGAAAATGAGTGGACTATTCTGGGTGTATTAGAAGGGCTGTGGTTACTAAGTCAAAAGAGGTTCTCCTCCTTCTCTGCTCTACCCTTCTGAGGCCCCGTCTGGAATATTGTGTTCAGTTCTGGGCCCCTCAGTTCAAGAAGGACTTTCAGGGAACTGCTTGAGAGAATTCAGCACAGAGCCTTAAAAATTATTAAGGGAGTGGAACATCTTCCTTATGAGGAAAGACAGATGGAGCCGGGACTCTCTAGCTTTGAGGAGACTAAGGGGTGACCTCATTAATGTTTATAAAGGATGAGTGCCAAGAGCCAGGTGCTCCTGAGAGTGCCAGAGCCAGGCTCTGCTCAGTGATGCCAAATGACAGGACAAGGGGCAATGTGAGGAAGGTGAGGTACAGGAAGTTCCATGGAAACATGAGGAAAAAGTTTTTTTCACTGTGAGGGGGACAGAACACTGGAACAGGCTGCCCAGAGGAGGTTGTAGAGTCTCCCTCTGTGGAGATATTCAAGACCTGCCTGGATTTGTTTCTGTGTGATCTGGTATAGGTGATCCCCCTCTGGCAGGGGGATTAGACTGGATGAGCTTTTGAGACCCTTTCCAGCTCCTGACATTCTGTGATTTAATAGTTAACAGTGTATACACTTGACATTTTCTTCCAAAACACAGTAAGAATTAGGCTTGTAGATATTTTGAGGTAACTCCACTACCAGTTTGAGAGACCTCTGAAAATCAACGTAAGTCTCTAAAAGGTTAAGACATAGCCTCTCCATAAAAATGTTGCTGAAAAAGGCAATTTTGTGTGGTATCTCTAATATTGCTGTCTTATCTGGTAAACCAGACCGCTGTTAAGTGTTCTACATGTAATCCATTCTCTGAGCTCTTAGTCATGAGGCTTGGTAATAATAGAATGACGGAAACATTCTGGTTGGAAAAGACTCCCAAGATCATAAAGTCCAACTGATATCCCTACTCTACAAAGTTCACACTTAAACCATATCCCCAAGCACCATATCCAAAAGACCTCTAAACACATCCAGGGTTGATGACTCAACCACCTCCCTGGGCAGCCCATTCCAATGTCTGACCACTCTTGCTGGGAAAAAACGTTTCCTAATATCCAGCCTAACCCACCTAGTTGCAGCTTGAGGCCATTCCCACTTGTTTTACCACTATTTACATGTGAGAAGATACCACCAGCAGTCTCTCCACAACATCCTTTCAGGTAGCTGAAGGTAGATGGCAATGAGGTCTCCCCTCAGCCTCCTCTTCTTCAGACTCAGCATCCCCAGTTCCCTCAGTCGCTTCTCATAAGATTTATTTTCCAGGCCCTTCCCCAGCTTCATTGCCCTCCTCTGCGCTCATGGCAGCATGTCAACATCCCTCTTGTAATGAGGTGCCCAAAGCTGAACACAATACTGAGGTGTGGCCACACCAAAGCAGGGTACAAGGGGACCATGACCTCCCTACTCCCAGCCAGGATGTCATTGGCTTTTTTGCTGTTTGGGCACACTGCTTGCTCATACTCAGTTGCTTGTCAATTACAACCCCCAAGTGTCTTTCCACCAGACAGCTTTCCAGCCATACTGCCCGAAGTCTGTAGTGTTGCTTGGGGTTGTTGTGACCCAAGCGCAGGACCTGGCATTTGGCCTTACTGAAGCTCATGCCACTGATGTTGGCCCATCCAATCTACCCAAATCCCTCTGTAGAGCCTTCCTGCCCTCCTGCAGATCAACACCACCTCACAGCTTGGTGTCATCTGCAAAATTCCTGCTGACATGCTCTATGTCTTTATCAAGGTCATCAATAAAGATGTCAAACAGAAGTGGTTCCAACATTGAACCCTGGGGGATACCACTTGTGATCAGCCACCAGCTGGATGACCCTTACTGGAAAATTA
Organism: Tricholaema leucomelas; assembly: GCA_013400475.1. Classification (NCBI taxonomy): domain Eukaryota; kingdom Metazoa; phylum Chordata; class Aves; order Piciformes; family Lybiidae; genus Tricholaema lacrymosa; species Tricholaema leucomelas. The sequence goes on from WAAF01018281.1 coordinate 677,682, forward strand.
CTCTTAATAGTGTTCTCCAGTAGAGTTCTCTTAGGAGGAATCAGTGACATTCCATTTGTGATTTACTATGGATATTAACCTAGAGAATGTGGTGAACAAGTGTTAATTCTATTTAGTCTTTTAGTGTTGACCTCACTTCTTGATTCTCCTCTTTTTAGCCTGGTAATTAAATTCTCTTTGACTTCAATAAGAAGAAGGTTGAGATCTCAAATCTAACTGAAATCTGAAGGATTTGTGGTAAAGGACTGAAGAGTAATACTTTATTTCCAGATACATATACCCAGAGTTTATGTGATAATTAGCCTCTGCTAATGGAGTTAGAGCTACAGAAGTCCCCCAGTAAATCCAGCCACACATGCTATGAAAAAAGGTGTTTTTTTTCCTCTTGTCTACAACATATAATATAATGTGTTTGCCTGCCTGATTGTTAGACAAAACTGAGATTAAATCACTACAAAAAAGTATTTTATCACCCTGGCATCTTCATCAATAGAAACTGAGCTAGGCAGCCTGTTAGAAAAACAAATGAGTCACAAGCTGAACTTAAAAGAACCAAAACAAGGAAAAAAAAATCTCTCCCTTTTTATAACATGAGAGTAAATAGCTGATAAGATGTTGAGATGTTTGGCAACAACACAAGTATTTTTATTTTTGTGCCTTGATTCTCTCTGTTCTGCTGTTTCATTCCACTGACTTTGAGTCTATCACTAAAGCTGAGCTGGGGGTCCTAGTGACTCAAAGCATTATCTCCTCCCTAGGAATTGAAAACAATCTTTCTGTCTTATTGGTGGTTGAGGCTGGCATAATCATCTCAAAGGTCATAAATTGATGTACTACAGTTCATTTAGTGCAATTCCCTGTGCAAAGATAGGTTTATTGTTGACTCCAGGTCAGCTATTGCTGTGTCTAGTCAAGTCTTCAAAACCTCCAGCAAAGGAGATGACACAGTCTGTCTGCATGACCCGTTCTTTTGCTGCCCTACTCTATTAGTGCAAAAGCTTTTCCAAATTTGAACTTCTGAGGGAACAATTTGTGAGTGCTACTTCCTGTTGTATCATTTGGCACTACCAGGAGTTGTTTGGCTCCTTAATCTTGGTACCATTCTTCAAGTAGCTGTACGTGCACCCTAGTGTCCTCTCAACTAATTTAACCAGTCCAGCTCCCTTCACCTCTTTCTTTGGGGCACTTACACAGCCTCTATCTGGTATGGCTGTTCTCTGCAGGATTTTTCCCCATTTTTCTGTGTCCATTTCCAGCTGCGAGGCACAGGACTGGGTGTAGTATCCTGGCACAGCCTCATCCCTGCTGAGCAGAGCAGGGGCAACAGCATTTGTAAGTCTGCCGTCCATCTTTCTCCTAATATAGCTCACCTTTTGACTTACATAATTTGCAGTGAGAGGTTAATTTAACAGACAGATGGTGAAATTTGGTAAGGATAACAAGAACTTCAGAAAGCTGAGTAAACAGTAGCTAGGATGTCAGTTAAAGGACAAGAGATGGGTTTGGCAGGAGTTTCAGTTAGATAGCGGAAGAGTGGTCAGAAGATTCTAGGGTCAAGCAACATAGAAAACAGATGAGGAGACTGGGGACTTCACTGATAGGTTATTACTGCTGTTTAACTTTGAAGACTTCTGTTCATGTGAGAGTGTAAACAAGAGAAATTAGACTGGCCAACTGATTCTTACTTTGACAGGTCATTAGAGGAAATTCAACTTATTCCCTTGAAGATAAATCCCTCGAATAATTGCCTTAATTATGTCATTCTGTACGGCCATGAACTGCATGATAAGCTCCTTTTAGGTAGGTCTCCATTCTGATGCCTTCTATTTCTGTATTCTCATGTGAAGTATTTCTGGAAATGGTAGTGAAATCGAATTGGAATCAAGTGATGTAAATCTGCAGGAAGAGAGGCATGTCAAAGGCAGACAGCTAAGGTGCTGGTGCAGGAGTGTGTGATGTCATAGTTGCTATCCTGCTGACATCTCTCCAGGCTCATTTATTTCTAGTACCAGGAAGTTGTGATATGTGACAAAGCATTTAGGATGTAAGATTGCACATCTGAGTTAGAAACCACTAGTGTTTTCACTTGGTACTGAGAGATTCAATTCTCACTGGTTATGAAAGATAAGAAATGACAGTCATGAGAAGGAACAAGCTGAGAACGGCAGGGGTGAGGCATAATGTATTTATGTTGATTTGGGTAAAAGTAACAACATATAGAAAGATCTACTTCTCCTCTCCTTTTTTTTTCCCTTCTCTTTTAATATACAACATAGAGACTAATAGGAGTTAGGAAAAGGGGAGTGGGACACAATGGAACCTGTGGATCTGGGATGAAGCTTATCTACAGTTCTTGATAGAATTATGCCTGAGGTTTATGCTGGGCAGAAAAACACTCAGATCAGTGGGAAATTGAATCTGTGGCATGTCAAAGGCGAGTTGTTTTAATATCAACATTCAATATCACATCACTGACTGCACAGGAAAATGGTGATTTTTTTCCTAATTCTGTTTTCTAATGACTGAAGTACTATTCTTTTGCTTGAAAGGTGGTTAGTGGACATTTTAAAACTGACCACCTCAAAACAAAGTAAACTGAAATATGTTACAGTCTTGGATGCTCTCTTTATAACTGAATAAATGATTGTTCTTTTTCTTAGACAACAGTGCATGATAATGGCAGACTCAAGAGAAAACCCTGGCACCTAACCATGTTAACTCTTATGATGCGTATGTTCTGTTTAACTCTGCTGAATGCTCAAGGGTTCTTCTAACAAACAATTGTAGAAGATGGTCTCTGAATTATACTTCCCCATGCACCTATGGTCTCTTGACAGATTCATATTTACAGAATTGGTTATATCATAAAAGAAAAACACTTGAATAAGCAGTGCTTGACACCACTGAGCAGCCTGGTTCCACTGAGTGCTACAACCAGCAAGCTAGTTGCTAACACAAAAGTGTCTCCAGTTTTTGCTTTATTGTTGTTGTTACCATAATAGTCTCTTCAACCACCTGAAGCCTCCTGAATATTAATCAGATGCTTTTGCTTGATAACTTGGTGCATTGAGCTGTTTGAGCTGCATATAAGGAATATGATTAATCTCCATTCATATCTAGCCAGAGGCTGCAGTTAATGGTGACTGCAACATTGATGTAATTTATGTTTACAAAATGTGAGTCAAATGCCTAGATGTATCCACCAAAGCTCATACTTGGAAGCTGGGGAGTTATCCTGCAGCTAAAGTCACTTAGGTAGCGATGCTTTATTTTGATTACGCTGACTGAATTGTGGGGTTTTTTGGTTTTTTTTTTTTGTGGGTTTGTTTTGTTTGGTTTTTTTTTTTGGTACTGTCTAAATCTTCATCATAATCAAGGCCTCTGCATGCAAAATGCCATCCAAATAAACAAAAGCCAGTTGAAAATTCATGTGGAGAGGCTAAGAAAAAATAGCAACCATATCGAATAAGGTTATTCAGGAAAAGCGAGGCAATAGTAGACAAGGCAAACGCTTTATCTCCAGTTGTTTATGGAAGGGCCACTGCCTTTGAGGGGAGTTGTGAGGCAGGATTGAAGTGTGACCAACAAGGTGGGACTGGAACATGTCTTGGAGTTAGGGAGTAAAGACAGATGCTCTTTACACCTTCCAAGAAAATGAAATGCAGGCCTGGAAAGAGTTAGAAGTTTAAATAGAAGTACTATTAACAACTACATAAACCAGTAAAAAAACATCCAAAATACACAAATCCATATTCAACCTCTGCCCAGTTCTCCACTCTGGGCCTGCCATAGAACCTCATCAAGCCAAAGCTTTCCACAACCTCACTCCAAACTTGCAAACCAGGCTCAAAACTCCATGTCTCAAATGCCCTCCTACTCCTCCATACCTCTGTATACCTCCTTACCCAGGCCCAAATGACACAGGTAAAAATTCAGTTTGCCAGCTCCTGGCTCCATTCCCTTGCAAACCTGAGATAAGGGAGCCCACGCTGAGAAGGGAGGGAAGAAGGAAACTGAGTAGCCTATGCTGTTCATTTATAAATGGGAGATGCAGGCATTCTGGGAATGAAATACCAAAAGATTACACTTTCCAGTGCATCCCTGAACCTATCCAGCTTCTAGAGGTCTGTACTCATGCTTTAAGAGATCCTAGTGCCTTAAACCCATGACAGAACACAAAAAGCTCTTCCTCCTCCTTACAGTAAGGGTGGTGAGACACTGGAACAAGTTGCCCAGGGAGGTTGTTGATGTCCCCTCCTTGAAGGTGTTCAAGGCCAGGCTGAACAAGGTCTTGAACAACCTATTGTAGTAGAAACTGTCCCTGCCCGTAGCAGAGGGGTTGGAACTAGATGATCTTTATAGTCCCTTCCAACCCAAACCACTCTGATTCTGTGAGAACACCAAGGGACAGAAACTAAAAATGAAGTGGATAACGTCTTTCCTGGTGGAACAGAAGACTGGTTTGTATTCTTTTTCTGTCCAGCAATATTATATAGCATTGTATCCACTAAAGTTAGCCTGTGTCTTTGGACTGCTGTACCACAGTGTTTATCTAAGTCAGACCTTACGAGTTCAGTAGCTCTTTTTCAAAAGAAGAAGACATGAGTGGATAGTAATGTATCATTACTGAAAATGAAGCAAGAGCAAGGATAAAAATGAATATATAGAACAACAGGAACAGTGAGTGTGTTTCATCTAAATGGCACAGACTGACTATCTCTTGTAATGAGTTGTAATTCAGCAGAGGCTTTCTGCGAGTGAAACAGCACTCAAGCCTTTACAGTCTCATTTCTCTTCTTTTCCACAGTAGAATATGGGTGGTAGTGTTCCAGGACAGGATCTCATCTGTACTTTCACAAGGCTAATGACCTACTTGCAAAGGCTTGGAAAGACATATCTGAGCTGTGCTGACAAATCACACACCACACTGAATACTGTAAATGCTATAAATTCCAGATTGATTTTCCTACTTTTAGTTTTTAGGACTTTCACAGAGTTGTCAAGGTTAGAAGGGACTGCAAGGATCATGTAGTTCCACCCCCGATGCCATGGGCAGGGACACCCTCCACTAGATCAGGTAGCCTCGAGCCACATCCAGCCTGGCCATTTTGTTCTAGCTGAATTACTTTGATACAGCAAGCTGAGAAGGTGCTGGGGCAGAGGTCTGAGCAAAGAAACAGTGTCTGTTAAAAATCATTAAAATGAATGGACTTAATGTCCCAGCTGAAACTGTGACACTTGATGAGGAACATACTGCTTCTGTGAGCTGATAAGAATTCACTGTGTTGGAAGAAGCCTGTGATAATCCAGTAGCTAACATGTACTTAAATGGGAGAGCAGGAGTCTGCCTAGTAGAACAAGCAATCAGCAAAAATCAGCTATTAATCTTTGAAACTCATCTCACTTGAACAATTTTCCATACGCAAAAATGCTCCTTTACCTACCCTGCCAAGGCAGAAGTTAAACCCTTCACTCCTCACTTAAGGGAACACTTAAATTTCTCACCTTGCTTTCTAACCAAGAGCTCAACCTAGGGGAGAATTTACTGGAGAGGAGCACAGCCAGGCCAAGGAAATACATTCTGTAATAGATTTTTGCTGCACAGCAGTTTTTTTGCCTTCTGCTTGTTCATCAGAGTACTCTAACAAGAAAAAGATAATCTCCCTCTAGCTGTATCTGCCTGGGAAAGAAGGTCAGGTTAGTTCAAGACTTGTGATTTGACCACAGTCAGTTCGTGTTGCAGCTATGCCAGCAGAAAATGCTGATCTCCCTGCTGCCTTTACTGCAGGTAAGTCTGTACCCTGTCTTGGCACTGCTGACCCAGACTCTGTCTTGCCAACTTCATTTCTCAGCTTGTCTTGAGAATTGTTTTATGGCTGCAGCTTTACCTGTGACCAGCCCTGGGCATCAGCCTGGTTCCAGCCCCTCTTAAGCTTGCCTCACTGGGATGTGGTAGGGCTGTGCCTTACATGAGAGGAGAGAGGAAGGTACAGTCCTGCTAGCTTGTGGGCACCTGCTGCCTCACCTGGTGTCCCGGGTTAGGGTGAATCCCCCCCCAAGGGAGAATAAACTCACCACAACACAGACTTTTTGTTTTGAAAGTCAGGGAAAGATGAAATTGTATTTAGAAAGAGAAATTACTATGAGAGAAGAAAAAAAAAAATACAATAACCTCAAGGGAGATGGGGAAGGGGTCAAGTGGTGGCAAAAGCAGCAGCAGCAGCCAAAAACAGCAGCTGGGGAAGATAGGCAGGTGTAGCTCAAAGCAGCAGAAGCCAGCAAGGGGGAGAACAAACTGTGCTTCTAAACATTAAGCTCTTGATGCTCCAATGAAATTATATTAACTTATCTTTTGTTGCCATTCTGTGGCCTATCCCTGGAACGTTCACCTCTCCCCTATGTCTGAACTAGAGAAATCAGCTCAAACAGCCACACCTGGCCTATGCTCTGTGTCACCTGACACCTACCTGTTATAGTTGTTTGTCTGTCCTAACCCATCTAAGCAAAGCCAAGGAGGACTTGTTCAGATGGAATGTTTCTGCTGATTTGGTTCTTTCTGACAGGGCTACTTTAAGGGAACAATGAGTTCAACTTGTGGAGATGTGTGGTCTCTCAGGTGAGGAAACTGGCGAGTGGCTGGTGGCATGCTGGATTCGAAGCTGTGTTCACCGCCACATCCTAGCTGAAATGGTGGAAAGTGTCTTCTAACTGCTGTTTAATCCAGGGAACACAAAGCCAGTGGGTGGGGGTGTTCCACAGGTACCAAAGCTCTTGTAAGTATGACCAAAGCTACTCCACTGAGAGGCTCTTGATGCTCTCAAGATTTAATCTTAAGGTGTAGATATTCCTTTGCATGGTCCCTCAGATTCCCTGTCTGGGCATTGTTTTTACTGTGTCTAAGATGCAAGCTATGAAACAGAGCTCATAAAGTGCAGCTGTGGCTAGTTCTTTTAAAACCACGGGCACCAATAGCTTTGCTAAGCAAAATACAGACACTAGAACATCAAGCCATGGGGGTCAAACATGCCTATATCCTAGGGAGGAATTTCCATTTTTGACTCCCAAAAAAAGTTATATGCGAAGATGACTCCCAAAAAAGTTATATGCAGAGAGTCGTTAACTTTGGTCATTTTATTACTTACCTTTGAGCATTAAGATAAAGTCACCTTTTTGCTGACACCTTACTACACCAAATAAGACTTGGTGATTTGCAGGTCTGAAAGGAGGCTCTCTATCCTGATACTTTGAAAGTGTCAGAGGCTCTCAAAGGGACAGAGTGCTTATTCACACTGATGAAAACAAGATGTGGAAGAACTGGGTCTATATCCTCAAAGAAGTGTGTGTGAAATGATCTGTACAAACATTCTGCAGCAGAGTTTGTGATGTGCCATGTACTGGTACAGAACAAACCCAGCTATTTTAATGTATTCATCTTTTCACAATAGAGATGTAACAGTGCTCCAGCACAAACTCTAAGAAAAAGTGTTAAGAACCTTTATTTTTTTTCAAAGATGAGACTGATGTTCTACTTAATTTTGAGTATCTAATCAAAACTCTTCTCCCATCTTATTCCATTTTATAGTCTCTCAAATAATTGGCATTGTTTCTCATTCTGCCACTGACTTTCCAGCCAAGTTTCATAATAAAATTCAAGCAAGATTGAAATATTTATCCAGATAAAAAGCAGGAAGTGAAAACAAGTCTGTCAAGTTGTTCCCAATCACAGAATACATCTGAATCATAGAATCAGTCAGGGTTGGAAGGGACCATCTAGTTCCAACCCCCCCTGCCATGGGCAGAGACACCCTACCCTAGAGCAGGCTGCCCACAGCCTTATCCAGCCTGGCCTTAAACACCTCCAGGGATGGGGCCTTAACTACCTCCCTGGGCAACCCATTCCAGGGTCTCACCACTCTCATGGTGAAGAACTTCCTCACATCCGGTATGAATCTCCCTACCTTCAGCTTTGCTCCATCCCCCCTAGTCCTGTCAATACCGGATATGCTAAAACTATCTTAAAACCCACTAACGATCATCCAATCCCACCCCGGACCCAGCACTGAAAGGTCTACACCAAACCACCTTGCTAAGTGCCAGGTGCTCATGGATATATGAACACCCCAGGGACAGTGACTCTACCGTTGCCCTGGGCAGACCCTTCTAGTATTTGGGAACCCTTGTAGTGAAGAAATATTTCCTAATATTTAGACTAAACCTCTCCTGGTGCAGCTTGGAACCATTTATTGTAGTCCTGTCACTTGTCGTCAAGGAGAAGAAGCTGCCCTCTCCTCACTTCAGCCTCCCTTCAGGTAGTTGTAGAGAGTGATGAGGTCTCCCATCAGCCTCCTCTTCCCCAGACTGAACAACCCCAGCTCCTTCAGACAGTCATCGTAGGCCACATGCTCCAGGCCCTTCACCATCCTTGCTGCACTTCTCTGGACATGCTCCTCAATATATTTCCTATGGGGGGGAGCCCAGAACTGAATACAATACTCAAGGTGTGGCCTCACCAATGCTGAGTACAAGGGGCATCATCACCTCCTTGCTCCTGCTGTCCACATGGTTTCTAATACAATCCAGGATGCCATTGGCTTTCTTGGCCACCTGGACACACCACTGACTCATTTTCGACTATCAACCAGTACACCCAGGTCCCTCTCCAAGTTGCAACAATACTGCACTCTGTCATAGAAGTAACTACTCTGTATAGATATTGTTCAATAAGGATGAGAAGCCTAAAGGGAGTAAAGTAAAATAGTTTTCAACTGTTTGCAGACCTGCATGCAGTTTTGTAGCAACACATAAGGTATGAATAGAGCTACCTCAGGAGAAATAAAACATAACCAAGCTGTACTGAACTAAAGCGAGCCAGATTTGTGGAAACTCTGTTCACACACAGGTGGAATCTTCTGTATTGCTAACTCCTACTGTCTTTCATTCTTTGGCATACAACTTACAATAAAAACAAATTAGTTTTTCTTAATATTTATCATGGATTGGTTTTGGCTGCGGTATAAAAGGCACACTTGCAAACATATTAGTCTTCTTCAGCTTTTTCCAAACTGTCCTTAACTCTTCAGGTAGTAAACAAGATTATTTTCTTTACACTTCAGTGGATGAGGCATTTCTGGCCAATCTATGAGGGGATAAACAATGTGGCAGAACTCACCTTCAGCTCATTGGTGTAAACACTGAGTGCGTTGCTATAGCAACAACTCAAAATGAAGAATTCATTAGTTCCTCTTACTGGCATCCCTTAAATTACTCAGTGTTTTGGAAGAGAAGGAGATGAATTTGGTCTTGTTCAGCAGCAGTTTCAAAAGAATTGATCCCCCCTTTATATGATCTGAGATAGGCTTGAGCATGCTAGTGCTACCAGGCTTCAAACTTAGACACATCCAAAAGCAATTACAGAATCACAGAATTGTCAGCGTTGGAAGGGACCTCAAAGATCATTCAGTTCTAACCCCCCAGTTAAGAACGCTGTATTTTTTAAATGCCTGAAGAGATGAAGATTTACAGCCTTGCAGAAAAGGCTGTAGCTTCCCCATTGGCACTGCCCAGGGTGGTGTGGGACCTTTGTCTCACAAGAGTTATGTATGCAACAGCATTGGTGCAAATGCACTTTTCCTCCTTTTCTTGCACTACGTTTCCTGCTTCTGCAAATGTCCTTGATGTCTTTATGCTGAAATGTTTTGCTGTGAAGAGTTGACTACTGCTCACCAGGGAGCTCATCATCTCAAATATTTAAGTTGATTTGACTAGTGGAATTACACAATTTTCTAGTCTAGCATACTCCTTTAGAGTGATGGTTGGAGATCTTTGTCAAACTGAAAACCGTAAGTGCTGCTGATTCATGTTTCACATCTTTTTCTTCACTTCTGTTTAAATTCCCATCAGCTGTGGAAAGGGAAAAGAGGAGGGTCAGAACTGTCACTCTAGAAGGAAATGAAACCTCTCCAGCTCAGAATGAACATTAAAAGTCAGTACTTCTGTTGGCCTTGTGTCATACTTCTGCTCTTGTATCAGGAACTTCGATGTCAGATTCTTCAACAAATCTTGAGTTTGCAGGCACCTTTGCTAGTTGAAAATGTTGCCAACCGTGACTTGGAGAGTAAATCTTATGAAGGGCAATTGAAGGAGCTGGGGCTATTTACTCTGAAAAATAGGAGCCTGAAGGCAGACCTCATTGCTGTCTACAGCTACCTGGAAAGATGTTGTGGAGAGATTGGTGCTGGTCTCTTCTCACAGGTAAATAGTGATAGAACAAGAGGGAATGGTCTCAAGCTTTGATGGGGTATATTTAGACTAGATATTAGGAAAAAACTTTTTCCCAGCAAGAGTGGTCAGGCATTGGAATGGGCTGCCCAGAGAGGTGGTTGAGTTACCAATCCTGGATGTGTTTAGAGGTCATTTGGATGTGGTGCTTGAGGGTATGGTTTAGGATGAACCTTGTAGAGTAGGGATGTTGGTTGGACTTAGTGATCCTTACAGTCTTTTCATCCAGAATGTTATTGTGATTCTGTGATTCAAGGTGAAATCAAAATCAATAGAGGTAATAGCTAGACCAAAAATTTTGTGTTTCCATCCTCATTAAAGAGTTTTGGGGTTGTTTTTTTTTGTTTGTTTGTTTTTTTAAACTCCATGCAAATGTTTTTTTAGTAGTACCTGATTAATTTCACTCAAAACTGGACATTAGCTTTTGAAAGAAATAAATTCCAGTTTTAATTTACCATAGAAACACTGACTCTGAAAGTATGACAGCAGCAGGAAAGGAGAAGCCTGTGTTTGACTAAGCCTTGGATAGTAGCAAGCTGCCAAGTACAATACTGATAAGAGTTATATGAACTGTTGCCAGCATATGCAGTGTCTGCAGTTAATTTGTGAGGAGGATGTAGCAAGGAGCAAGGTTTTTGATTTCAAAATATGAGGCCCCATACTTCAGAGGGCACCAGAGCCAGATTCTATTTCCTGTTCTGTTAGTTGCCTTAATGTTTAGATCAAATGAGGTACATGTTAGATCTGAGCTTTCCACGCTTTCTCTTGCACACACGTGAAATAGTAGCGTTCTTGCACTGGCATAGTTGCTTTAACCTGTGTCAAGATTCTTCTGCCAAACACAGAAATGAGAAATATTATCAATGTGTTCAGTGACAATGAGGTCAGAAGAGATCAGAAAGTCCTTAATTTTAATTTTTGGTGGTGGTGGTTTGGTTTTTTGTGTTTCACAGAATGGTAGGGGTTGGAGGGGACCTCTGGAGATCATTGAGTCTAACACCTCTGTCAAGGCAGGTTCATCTAGAGAAGGTCATGCAGGAAGATGTCCAAGCAAATTTTGAATGTCTCCAGAGATGGAGACTCCAGCACCTCTCTGGGCAGCCCAATCCAGTGCTGTGTCACCCTTAAAGAAATTTCTCCTTTTCCTCCTCCTACTAAGATTGAACTTTGCATGTTCACTGGCTACTACTGAAAAAAGACTGATTTCATTTTCCTGATACTCACTCTTTAAGTATTTATAAGCATTGACAAGATGTTTGGTTTTGTCTGTTTGTTTGGGTTTGGTTTGGAGGTGTTTTTGTGTTTGTTTGGGTTTGTGTTTTTTTGTGAATAGGAGAAATAAGTGGTTTAATCAAGCAGTTCAAATACTCTAAACCATACCATTTCTGGGGTAAAACTGAATGAAGGCTCATCTTGAAGTGCTGATTGGTAGAGTGTATTTTATGCCTACTCCACATCATGGTCATCAGGATGATGCCTACTGAATTCAGTAAAATCCTCAGTTTCTAGATCCTTATGTTGCTTATGTTCCTCACCTGGTGCAATGCATTAGGAAAATGACATGGTTTTGGAAAATCTTGCCATATAAGCAGCAAATTCAATGGCATTTAATGTGTAATAAAATTTCCTTAAATAAAAGTTAAACATACCCTTGTAAACAAAGCTGAAACAGGTACTCAGAAAATAAAGATTCGTTTCTGCTCAGAATGCTCTTCCCTTCTTCCACAGCATAAACATTCCAGGACTGTATTCTTTCTTCTCAGCATCTTCTGGGGAACCAGATATGTACTGGTTTTAATATGAGGAACTTTATCCCTCAGTGAAGCTACCATCAATATTTAAAGCAAATATGGAAACAACATTTTAGGATTCATTGAATGAGAGACTTATCTGTTTCAAAGAGCTGACAGTAGTAAAGGTTGTTAATATGAGAGTTGAGAGAAGAATGCTTCCCACTGCCCTCAGCCAGCTCACCATACTTAAGAGAACTACCTGGCTTGCTCAGCCATTACTCCCTGATAGAAGCAGTTCTGAAATGAATGTGTAGGCCCAGAAGCTCATGTCCCTGACTCATGTTATCCACTTAGTGTTTACTCAACTTCTCCTTACTCCACTAGGACACTGCAGTTTTGTTCTAGATTTGGAGGAGCTATGATGAGGAGAAAAGATTTGGAGTTCAGTTTTCTATTTGTTTCAATATCACTCTGTAACACAAACACTATACATTGAGGCTGAGGGAAGACCTCATTGCTGTCTATAGCTACCTGAAGGGACATTGCGGAGAGGCTGGTGCTGGTCTCTTCGCACAGGTAATTGGAGACAGAACAAGGGGGAATGGCCTCAAGCTAGGACTGGGGAGGTTTACATTAGATATAAGGAAAAAGTTTTTCATGGAGAGAGCGGTCAGGCACTGGAATGAGATGCCCAGGGAGGTGGTTGAGTCACTGACCCTGGATGTGCTTAAGGGTCGTTTGGATGTGGTGCTTAGGGATATGGTTTAAAGTGAATCTTGTAGAGTAAGGTTAATGGTTTGACTTGGCGATCCTGAGGGGCTTTTCCAACCTGGATGTTTCTGTGATTCTGTGATTTTTCTACTAACCTAGGTAATCACCTCATAAAGGCAGTGGGGGGAGAAATTGTGTTTTCCTTTGACAGCTTCCACAGAGTATGTTTTAATCCATTATCACATAGGTCAATTTAATACATTTGTTGTCAGTGTGAGTGTTTTACCTGCAGTAATGCAAGAGGAAGCAACTTGCTACCCTGTTGTTTTATAGAAATCTTATTTTGCATTTGTAAGGGCTTTAGAATGAGGATACACAGATTTTTAGAAGTGTAACTGTAGTATGGGTAGACATTTTCAAGCTAGTTCTAGTCTTGGAAAAATGAGTTGAGAGCAAATCTTTCAGCACCTGGTACACACATCCTTCTTCAATCCCAGCAATACTCCTTGCTGGTTGCCTTATACAGAACTCTATGTCACCATGGTTTAATATGTGACCTTGCTGCATGAAGTAACCACTCAAATTTGCTTCTGGGAATGCCTACTTTTGCTCTCAACAGCACTTTTTTGATGCAGAGATACTCTCTGGATGATGGTTGGCACAGAGCACAATAAGGTGCACTGGTACCATCATCAGGGTTTTTTCTAACAATTGAATTCTACGCAACCATCTCATTATTTTACAGCTTCTGTAGGTTTGTGACTGGTGAAGGAGTCTCAATGGATTACAGAAGATGAAAGGAAACAGTATATTCACAATTGTGCTAGTTTGAGCCTAATTGGAATATTTTAATGAGAAAAATAGATTATAGATTCAATAGTAGATGTTAGGAAAGTGTCGAGGTTTGAGCAGAACTGAAGTGAAAAGAACAGGCAAAGTATCTGAACAGACTTAGGTCATTCTGATAAGGAGGTACAGCTGCAGATGGGTACCCTTGGGAGGCTGGCAAAGAAGCTGAGGGAGTTCTGAGCTGTGCAAGGAAGCTAGGCTGCTCAGCCCTGGGAACAAGCAATGTTGTGGCTAAGTTGTTGCAAAGGGGGATTAAGGGGAGTAGTTGGTCAGGTCTGCCTCTGTGCATGCGGACAGCCCATCTCTGCTTTGTAAGGCTGTCAAAACTACACACTCCTCTACTGAACTCCACTATATAGGTATCATGCTTAGCTTCAATAAATGCATTGACCATTATGCATCACACTGGTGTAAGCCCAGTGCCTCTCCCTCTCCTGCGTGGCCTGGAAGAGAGGCCAACTCAACAGGAAAGGGTTCTTTACAGTGAGGGTGGTGAGACACTGGAACAGGTTGCCCAGGGAGGTTGTGGATGCACCCTCCCTGAAGGTGTTCAAGGCCAGGTTGGATGAGGCCTTGAGCAACCTGTTCTAGTGGGAGGTGTCCCTGCCTATGGCAGGGAGTTGGAACTGAATGAGCTTTGAGGTCCCTTCGAGCATAAACCATTCTATGATTCATTTTATGATTTTAGCAATTGCCAGAGTTTGTCACAAACACGCAAATTCTTGTCTGTGCTCTTGTATCACGTCCCAGTTACTGCACCACCATCTGTTTTAGTGTCCAAAAACCTCTCCACAAACCAAACTTAAAAGAAAAAGCAGAGTGCTTCATAAATAACCTAACTGTAACACTTTTGCAATAGTTTTTTCCAGATAGTTAGTCAGCATGTTTTCTTTGAGATGTCTGAAAATGTTTCTTTGGAACAATAAGTTTTGTTTGACTCTAAACTTCCATCTTCTGGCTGCAACTACCTGAGTTATCTCTTTCAATATTTAAAGTTGTATGTTAGAGTTAGAAGCTTTTCAAGTTGTCCACCTCTTTCTCTAGCAGAGCAGACTCCCAGTGCATACAGAGGAGCTTTTTTGTATCTGCACTCAGAAAAACAGGCTAAATATTGTTAGTCAATGTGCTTTTTGAGCCTACCTGTCCATTTTTAGGAAAACCATGTTTTGCTAAATCTCTCACTGGTATCTCCATTCTGTCTGCAACTTTTAAGAATTTGTGGACAAATTTAGACAGGATCTGACTAACTTTTTAGCTGTGAGATGCTATTGTGGCCCAAACCTGAACTGGAAATAAAGGAAATTTGTGTGAAATAGGAGACCTTGCAATATGCATTGAAGAACTTCTCCCAAATGTTCTTTCTTCAGATGGTTCAGTATCACTCTCCTAAGCAGCCAACTGTCTTACAGAAAAGGCACCACAGCGCTGTCACGTAGTTGGGAAAGCTGAAGCCCTCCACAAGTTACACACAAATATACCAATGTGTCATATCATCACTATACACAGAGGGCCAGCCATGATTTACATACATATTTTTCTGCTCTGGTATCATAAATAAACTGCTTTTATCAGCTTTTGTTATTCTTCCTGTATTCATTCTAGTCTGCAAGTAAATCCCTGAACACAAGCAGCCTATTAAGTAATCCAGAGGCATAGACTTGTATTAAGTGTCTTGACCTACAAATCTGCCTTACAGGAATGCAGTTAATTGGCAGTAAGTGCTTTGAGTGTTCTAATACATTAGCATTTTGCCTGTTGCAGGTAGAATCCCAACTCCTCCAAGTCTGGAAAAGTTCTGTTTCTCTAGCATCATGTTAATTAGCTCTGCAGGTGTTTAATAACAGTGTCAAAGGTGGTGATCACAGCAGACTACTCCTGTATTTCACACTGTTTTGAGTCATCTCCCTCAGCTTCTCAGTGTTTTAAACAGATTTTTGTCCACATATAGCAGCTATTGAGATAGCAAAATAGTAATTTTGTTCAAACTTAACTGAATTATTTTTCAAGCTACTCTTTTAAACCTAGGTGTTTGAACTTTTGAGATGTTTGATATTGCCACTGTTGTTCCTTTAAGTTAGTATTTTTTTATATCAAGGATCCAATGGATTGTGTTGTGAATGCTTTTGTTAAAAGGAATGGGTTCTATCAAGTTCCATCTCAGCATGTTTCACTCAGAGACTCAAAGACTGGAGTTTTCTATGTATATATTCTACTTATTTTCTTTTGATAGCATAACCCTCAGTGTACCATGAAGATACATTGTTCAAAGTAAATAGAGAGACCTAAAAAAAGTGTATGAGGAAATGAAAGACTTAGGAAGGAGCTGGGGTGGTTCAGCAGACTCTGGGAGACCTAACAGTGGCCTTTCAGTACCTGAAAGGGGCCTGCAAGAAGGCTGGAGAGGGACTGTTTACAAAAGCTTGCAGGGATAGGATGAGGAGCAATGGTTTGAAATTAGAGAAGAGTAAATTTAGGTTGGATGTTATGAGGAAGTTCTTTATCGTGAAGGTAGTGAAACACTGCAAGTGGTTGCCCAGGGAGGTAGATGAGACCCCGTCCTTGGAGATATTCAAAGTCAGGCTCGTTGGGGATCTGGGTTACCTGATCTAGAGGAGGATGTCCCTGCTGACTGCAGGGGGGTTGGACTATATGACCTTTGGAGGTCCCTTCTGACCCAATCCATTCTACATACACATAAATATAATAATTAATGTACTGTACTTACGATTGGTTCTTGGCAATTTTCCTTTCAGCATAACATTCTACAAATGTTAAGTGCTTATCAATATTAAGAAAAGACTATGTTTAATTAAGCTGTAGAAGAGAAAGGTGCTATTTCACAGACACTGAAGGATGGGACGTTAGTTGAAAGGGAAAACTAATTTATTGGGTTCTTGGCCACTTTCACAGAGGAATCAACACTCCCAAACAAGGTGATCAATCACTGCCCAGTAGTGATGGGAATTCCTCCAGCAATTGTCCTTGTAGCATCTTTCTCAACTAGGTCAGGAGGGACTCTCCGAAGTACTGTTCTACTCAGTTTTGATAATCCAGCTCAGCATGTGCATAATTAATCACTGTTGCTCTACCTTAACTATTAAATTAAAAACACTTTGAATATCATATCTATAATGATCCTTTGTGATAATTTCTGCAGGAACGGTTTCCACTGACTGCTTATCAATGGCAAAGCTATGTGTAATTTCATCAACATTTCAATAGAAACCATATAGGGGAGACATTAGGATGCTCTATCTGGGTTGTTAATCAACACATCTAAACATACAACCTGGATTAAGTGCAGCAGGAGCTGCTAAATGGAGTGCTCTGGTTTGACTTGCAACAGCTCTGGCCTCAGAAGAGAATGAATTTACCCCAAAGGAGTAAATAAACACACTTGTACAGAACTGGAGGTTGGACAGAAATATTATTTACAGAAGTAAACAAAAAATCCAAGAGGTACCAAATTAGAAACATACATGTACATTCAGAATCAACCCTGGCCTAGCCCCCCCTGGCTAGACTTGAAGACAAGCCTTGTTGTGGCAGGGAATTAACATGGCCAAGTCAGGAATTATAAAAATAGAATTATTTTATTTTCCTGGAGCCCCACCCCCAAACTATATACAAAAATCAGTTTAGTTTATTGACAGATTGAGTTCAATCAGGAATGTCTTCCAAAAGGATATTATAGATGAATTTAGATACTTAGGAAGTCAGGAAATGGAAGAGGCTAAGCTATAAACACAGCTTTACCCCACTATCAATCAGGCTGAGCAGAAGATTAAAGGAACAGCATGTCTTACAGAGGTGAGGTAGGCATTCAGCAACGATCCCTTACTGGATTCCTCTGCGGAAGCAGTCTTCTGACGCTGCAGGCAGCATCCAATAATAGAGATCCACTCAGCAGAAGCCCGAGGCAAGTGGCAGAGCCCCCAGACTCAGAAATGTCTGGAGTACTTCTTCCACAAATGGGAGGATTGTGAAACAACACTGCCTTCACGACGGCAGGGGAGAGCCAAAACTGCTAGCGTCCCCCAGTCTGGGAGGCAGTCAGGAATTGGCTGCTGACATGGTCTCAGAGGGGCCGGGCCGGATGCTGCTGATGGCTCTCTCAGAGGACCCAAGGGCTTGCCAAGCCTGCAAGTTTGCACAGAAGGGTGCAAAAGTGGGGAGAACAGTCCAAAAGCAGGGACGGCAAAAAAATGAAAGCTGTGCAAAAAGGTAGGAGCCGTTCAAAAGCAGGGACAGCCCAGCCATGGCAGAAACCTGTCCTGTCAGGCACTCTGTAAAGATGGGGAACTCTCAAGGCAGGAACCTTTTCCTGTTCTCCCTTGCTCTATTTACGCTTTTCTAGACAAAGTGTGCATTTACCATTTTATACTGGGTGCAAAAAACCAGCCAACCACCAGCCTGACTTCAGCGCAGGCTTCCACACAGGTCAGCCCATGTGCGGAAAAGGCACCTTTTGCTGTTCCCCCTTCAAGTCCAGGACGGGGATGGGGGGGAAAGCAGTTTTCGCACCTTCTTCTCCCATTCAAACCCACGGCAGGAGAGGGAGAAGAAAGGAATTTGGGGTACCCCAAAACAGACCTCGACTAGGCCTGAGTAGGCCTCNCGGCAAAAAAATGAAAGCTGTGCAAAAAGGTAGGAGCCGTTCAAAAGCAGGGACAGCCCAGCCATGGCAGAAACCTGTCCTGTCAGGCACTCTGTAAAGATGGGGAACTCTCAAGGCAGGAACCTTTTCCTGTTCTCCCTTGCTCTATTTACGCTTTTCTAGACAAAGTGTGCATTTACCATTTTATACTGGGTGCAAAAAACCAGCCAACCACCAGCCTGACTTCAGCGCAGGCTTCCACACAGGTCAGCCCATGTGCGGAAAAGGCACCTTTTGCTGTTCCCCCTTCAAGTCCAGGACGGGGATGGGGGGGAAAGCAGTTTTCGCACCTTCTTCTCCCATTCAAACCCACGGCAGGAGAGGGAGAAGAAAGGAATTTGGGGTACCCCAAAACAGACCTCGACTAGGCCTGAGTAGGCCTCAACCAGCCAAGCCAACCAACCTCCCCCACTAGGCCCAGTAGGTCTAATATTAGGTCTCACTGCCCTCCCCTCCCCGGCCCAAGATAGGCCCAGTAGGCCTCAGCTACACAGCAAGAAATAGCTTGCCAGCTGGGCTCACTCCCACACAAACCAATGGAGAAGAGGAGGCTTGGGGGGACCTTATTGCTCTCTACAACTACCTGAAAGGAGATTGTGGTCAGGTGGGGGTTGGTCTCTTCTCTCAGGCAACCAGTGACAGAACAAGGGGACACAGCTTCAAGCTGTGCCAGGGGAAGTTCAGGCTGGATGTTAGGAAGTTCTTTGCAGAAAGAATGATTGATATTGGAATGGGCTGCCTGGGGGGGCTACCCTGTCCCTAGAAGTGTTTAAAAAGAGACTGGATGTGGCACTTGGTGCCATGGTTTAGTTGATTAGATGGTGTTGGGTGATAGGTTGGACTTAATGATCTCAAAGTTCTTTTCCAACCTGATTAATTCTGTGATAACAGCACCTGGACGCTCAGAGAAGAGAGATGAGAGAGTCTGCACAGTCTGCTCCTTATATAGGGAGATACAGAGAAGGGGAATAGAATAATAATGTACAATATCTTGTGTCCTCTCTCTGGGATGGACTTTGCAGTCCCCTGGGGCTGTCTAGTCCTCTGGAGGAATTTTCTTCTCTGGTAGGGCAGTTATTCCTAAACCTACAGCAGGGGACATCTAGTAATAGCTGAAATCTCCAGCTGGGATGTACTGTAATGGTTGATCACAAGTGTGATCGTGAAGCTTCAGTCTATGACCTAGTCTGGTGTTAGTCCATTGCCTCAACTCAGCTTAGTATTTTAAGTATGTAGAGAAGTGGTTGAGGAGGCACTGAACCATCCAGGAAAAGAAAATGAAAAAAAGGACTGAAGTACATTGGGTCTGCACTCGGTCACAGCTCTGATATTCAGCTACATTGCAAGTACAGATAAGGAATAAAACTGATGTTCATACTCACTGGACACTTTTAAATTAGGTTCCACAATTCTTTACACAACATTTAAAACTGAAGGACAAAGGTGCAACCACAAAAATGTGAGTGAAATACAGTTGAGGTAACTGAAACACTAGGAAATATGCTGCACCTGGTGGGACTAACTACCCCAACTTCTACCCTGCTGCTTGGAGAAGTTTTATGATCACTTCTAAGCTTTATGCTGTGATAGCCAAACTGCTTCTGGAAAAGGGAATTGTTGTAACAAGAATCTAGTGAGTGTTATAACCATTACACAAATCTCTTTCCCATGTTAAATTAAGATTCCTAAAATTAAACTTTTCCAGAGATACGAGTAAATACTGTAGCCATGGACAGACCCAGAAGGCCTCCAAGTCATTGTATATGGTCAACATGTTAAATAAACAATATTCTTGATTTGATGAGGAGTGGCTTCTGTGCCTCAGATATGTAATGTAATTATCTAACCTTTTGAAATACAAGTTTTATGTTCAGTGCATCTTTTAAGTCATTTGTTCAGGGAAATGTCTTGAGGAGAGGAAAAGGCATAAAATTTTACTCTGTATTTGAACTTAGGAGATAAGCAGCATTCTTAACATGCAGATTCACTACTCTGGAAAATCTGAAAATGTTAGTGTAGGAAAAGAACTAAACAACTGAAGGATGGCAAAAGAAGGCATTCAAGAAGCTGCAAATGAGTCACTAGGCCTTTTAATTCAGGTCAGTGACTGCAATCCAGGCTAGCTCTGTAATGATAAGAAAGTAATTATTCTTTGACACCTCTGAAGGCTCTGGGGTGATATGAATTAAAGATCTGGGCTAACACCTAATGAAAATCACCACATGTTTCAAAAGTCAAATGCAATCAATTTAAACAAAAAACTGAGCATACCTATTAAATTGTGCAAAATTGATTTTATGGAGAGAAAACAACAAATCTGGTACATCTGGGTCCTGTCAGGAGCCAAGGGGTTTCGGTCACTGTCTGATAGAATGCATTCTGTAGATCCCTACCCCCTCTTGATTACTGTGACATAGACCCCTACCCAGAAGGACATGGTTCAAGAGCTTCAAAACAGGCATGACAAATACTTCACAAGCATTGAGTGTAGCTACTTGCCTGATTAGACCTGGATTTAGCACCTTTAATCATTAACGGAGAGCCATAGGAGCATGACTGTTGCATATGCCTTTTTTACATCCCATTCTTTTTTGGTTTCCTTCCCCTTAGCCTTCACAGATTTTCTTCCAACAGAGGCTATCCCACTAGATTCTGATCAATAGCACAATGTCTGGAGCAGAGCCTGGAAGTGTTTAAGACAAGGCTGGATGAGGTTTTGAGCAACCTGGTTTATCAGGAGGTGTCCCTGCCCATGGCAGAGATTTTGGAACTAATCTTAAAGGCTCTTTCCAACCCAAGCCACTCTATGATTCTATACCCTTTGCACTTTATTTAAAGGTGTCTCTTTCCCCTCCTATTTTGATAGAAAGATTGACAGAAACCTGATGGTAAGAAAAGCCTGTTATAGAAATCAATGTCCTGTGAGATAATTGGCTGCATTTTACAATCAGCAATTCAGACAATAAATATTTAATGATATATTTAAAGTCAAAGTGATATGGGGTAAGAGAAGAATGAAAACTGATACTTTTAATAGTTGTTATGTACTGTGTGTTTTCATGTCAGGGCAGTAATAACACTTTGAATTATTGTGCAAGAGTATAAGAAGAATTTTAGGGATGAATGTACTCATTATTCTCGAAGTATGAGACAGATTTCCTCCTCTTTGACAAGAAAGTCCTATCTCTGTGCCTAAAATATGAAGTCATATCTCTGTGCCTTAAAATATGAAGGTAAATTACCAGCCTGATTCTTCAAGATAAAGAAATTTATTATCATCCAATAGGCAAACAGATCTAAAATAATCCACCTATCCTTAGTTTATATCCTTTTTACTAGTTTTACTAACCAGTATCCCATCTACCACAGTTAAAATCTGGATTTATATGCTGGCAGAGCACATACCTAAGAGTTTTCTGTATGTCATTTGCAGCTACCAGCAATCAAGCAAGGCTGAATCATGAGCTGCTGAAATCACTGCACTGGAAAGCTGTTAAGCAGATTGAGTGAAATCACCAAGCTAGAAAACTCAACATCTTGTCTTTTGTAATCTTCTTGGAGAGGTATGGTTTGGGTTGTTTTGGTTTGTGGGTTTGTTGGCTTGGATTTTTTCATGAATTCTTTTTAAATGTCTTCTCATGGGAAGCATTTAATTTAAACTCTTGCAGTTAGTCTGGTTCTAGGGGAAGCATGTCAGTCTTTAAAGGTACAGATACCAGTAAATAACATAAAACTGAAATATGTGGAGTTAAATCTATTGCACTGGGCAAATATTGTCAGATGAATGGCTGATTAAGAGGAAAAGGGAGCTACATTAATTGTAATTTGACAGGAACCCATCCAATCCCTTAGTAGTTACTGGGATGTCTTAGCTGAGATGAAAGGAAGCAGTCATTTTCTTGAGGCTGCACAATGTTGTAGTTTTGCATTCAGAGATCTAAAATGATGAGAAATGCCTGATTTCAGTTACTTGTCCTAAAGGATACCTTCTAGCTGAAAGAAAAAACCAATAAATTAAAAATATCCCAGTAGGCAGAGGAGAAAGGAGGAGGAAAGAGAGAAAAGGAAGAGAAAACTTATTCTCTAAGCACAGCTCCTCAGGAAGACTAGAAAAGGCTAAAATTTTGTGAGACTTAGTGAGTGGGACAGGGTTAGAAGCTGTGAAGAGCTTCTCATCAAGTCCCTTGTCCAGTGGGCATGTTTGGGCAGTAACTCATTAAAAGCTGGCTCTTTACAATATGAAATTGCTATCTCCTCACTTACAGGGCTAGTACTTGCCTTTGCAAAAGATGATGTAACTTATGAATGTACCAATATTTTGCAGTGGAAAATGGTACCCTAAGCTTCAGTCTCCTTGATTAAATTGCCTAGAGCCCATATTTAAGTCACAGGAGGACAGGAATCCAACTAAAATTGCTTACACCTATACAGTCACTTGTTAAAGTGTCTGAGGTTGTGTATGAATTCCTCAGTAGATAGTTTTACAGGCACTTTGCATTTCATTCTCCAGGCACATGCCTTCCCTTCCCTTTGTGAACACATTCAATGCCTAGCATACCCTAGCATAAATTGATCTGTAGCTCTTTAGATATAAATGGACCACAAACAAACAAGCAAACATACACACACAACCTCCAACACTTTGCAGGAACTGCAAAAGCTAAAGGATAGGAGCAACACAAAACCATAGGATTGGCAGGGCTGGAAGGTACCTCAAGGATCATCTAGCTCCAATACCCCTGCCATGGGCAGGGACACCTCACACTAGATAAGGTTGCTCAGAGCCACATCCAGCCTGGCCTTAAATACCCATAGGGATGTGGCTTCTACCACTTCCCCGGGCAACCTGTTCCAGTATCTCACCACCCTCATCATGAAGAACTCCTTCTAACATCCAATCTGAATCTACCCACTTCTAGTTTCACTCCATTCCCCCTAGTCTTATCACTACCTGACATCCCAAAAAGTCCCACACCAGCTTTCCTGTAGGCTCCCTTCAGATACTGGAAGGCCACAATACGGTCTCCTTGGAGCCTTCTCTTCTCCAGATTGAACAGCCCCAACTCTCTGTCTGTCTTCATAGGAGGGGAACTCCAACCTCTAATCATCCTTGTGGCCCTTCTTTGGACATGTTTCAGCATGTCCAAATCCTTTTTTCTAACAAAGGTTCCAGAACTGGATGCAGTACTCCAGGTGGGGTCTCACCTGAGTGGGAGAATCACCTCCTTCAGCCTGCTGGACACAGTTCTCTTGATGCAGCCCAGGATACAGTTGGCAATAGTATAATAGTTGGCAATAGTATAATACCTGACTCTCCTCCAACATCCTGCCTAGAAAGCAGCAAAGAAACCTGCAGATCGATACCCTTCAGCTCAGCTCATCACAGAATCCTCCTGGGCTTAAATCTTTTCAGGAGCTGTAACTGTGGGCTGGGTCACCAGGTCTTCCTAAAGATGAAAATGATTTCTGACATGGCAAAATTCCCTGTGGCAGAATCACCTTTTCCTAGTCAATTCTGTGTTCACCAGAGTTGGCATCCTGTTTAATGCTTAAGTACAAGAGAAGATAGTTTACCAGTTCCAGACAGAGATATAAAGCAAACACATGGATATGTGTATTTAAATCAAGTTAGACTAAATTAAAGGCTTTGCTCAGTTGATAATAGAGTCCAGAAAGAATGCTTTTTCCCTCCTGAAATTATTGCAAGTTACCATAGAAAGGATGCCCCTTTAGTGGAAAATTATGGCAGTGGTATAATTTGCTTCTAGTTAGCTACTTATTGTATTGAGAGAAATAAATGCAAGAACATATCCTGGGTCTTTGGTAAACCAGCCAGAAGCAATCTAGCTCAATCAGGACTAATAAAAAGTAGCTATTTCTTGTCTTCCTCTCCCCAACTCACCTTTTATTTTATAATCACTCAATTTCTTGCTTACTTGTATCTGTAAATTAGAGGCAGTGCATTAAACTGAGGAGGTAAGGAAAAGAATAATCACTCCTAATCTAGTCACAGCTGCCCTCAAATTAAGGAACAATCATGCAGATTAGCTCTGCAAGAGATAGGCAGAGATTAATGGTCAGGCTTATAACAATCCAAGGCCATGTATGCGCAGTCAAAGCTCAGCAACAGCTTTAAAAAGCTGCAAGTTTCAATTTATATCATTGACATTTTTTAATTGTTTCTTCCTTTTTCTCTTTGTTACCTTAAACATAGAAAGACTTTATTTTTCAAGTCCTGAAGGTGTTTTTAAATGATCATTACATCTGTTTTTTCCTCCCAGAGGACAGGGAGCACAGAATCAGAGGCCCAAGTCTCCTAAGTAGTAAAGATAGCATTAAGAGGCAGAATTTGCCTTTTAAGTGTAGAGATGTTTACAGAATGACTAAGAATTGCTTCTTATAATTCTGAATAGAAATTAAGATGAAAGGTTGATTTGTGCAGTTTTAAAAGAAAAGAATTAACCTGCAGGATCAGATGCCAATTGATTATTTGCTAGCTGACTTTCACATTTGCATTGTTGATCAATTCTACTAGCAAGCAAATATAGGGATGTAATATTTTTTATCCTCCTGTATTGTTATAAGGACTCTCTGATCACTCCTATTCTGTATAAAGGGAATAACTTTGTATTTGAAATGTATTCTCTGTGAAGTCTGACAGATTGTCAATATATGAAGCCTATTTAGTCAATTCTGACCCACTGTAATGATCCTTTCCTAGGTAACTTCTAACAGTCTTTATCTTATTCTCTTTCATTTTTCAAGTCACATTTCAAACTTCATGACACATGTTCTGATCTTGCTATTTGACCTCCCAAAAGCATTAGTGGTAATAGGAGTTGCATTGACTTCTCAGCACTGCAAAAGCAGAGAGTCTCTTAATACAACAGTGTAAGTACCATCAATGTTCTGTTAAGTGCAGCCACTAATAACCTTTTTAAACATTTATTCTTTCTCCTTGTGTTGGTGCTTTTTATGTTCATAGCATTAAGATTTAACTCTGATCTTCTTCTGCTAGGCATTTTCTGTACTCCTGCCTGCTGCCATTTTTGTAGAGGTGAATACAAGAAGCAGTTCTTGAGTGAATTATGCCTATCCCTTATTCACAACTTTATTCTTAACTACCAAGTCCTTTCCCACTGCATTGCAAAAGGTCTGCCTCTTGAATTTCAGTGATAGAGAAATGCTCCCTCCTAACTTTTCTCTCACTGCATATAAATTGTGCCTATCAAACCTCAATCACTGTAACTTCCATCTTTTTCTTCCATTTTTGATATTTCCCTCACAGTTCACAAATCTTGATGAGAACTTGTCTTGTTCTCCCTTTAGTTCTGGAATATCATCCACTAAGCTCCCATGGCACTCCACAGCTGAGCTGAAAGTGTTAAGGAACAAGAAGATGAATATTGACTGAGGATGTTAGTGAGGATTTCCTTCAGAGCTCCCACTGAATTTGAAACCATATGACAGATGTGACTGGTGCACGTGCTTTGAATTTGGAAATTTAATTGTATGAAATAAAACTGATGGAGCTAATCATCTTGAATGCCATCATGTGACACATACAGGACAACTGGGCAGTTGGGTTCAGTCAGCATAGGTTTAAGAAAGACAGGTCCTTCCTTCTTGACTAACATGATCTCCTATAACAAGGTGACTCATCTAGTGGATGAAACAAAGGCTGTGGATGTTGTCAACCTAAACTTTAGAAAAGGCTTTGACACTGTCTCCCACAGCATTCTTCTGGAGAAACTGGCTGCTCACGGTTGGATAGGTGAACCCATTGCAGGATACAAACCTGACTGGCTTTGGGCCCAAAAACTTACAGCAAATGGAGTTAAATCCAGTTGGTGGCCAGATTCAAGAGGTGTTCCCCAGGGCTCAGTATTGTGGCCAGTTCTATTTAATATCTTTATCAGTGATCCAGATGAGGGGATTGAAGGCATCCTCAACAAGGTTGCAAACCATACCAAGTTAAGTGGGTGTGCTAAGCTGCTTGAAGGCAGGACCTGGGGATATTGGTCAACAGCTTACTATGAGCCAGCAGTGTGCTCGTGCAGCCAAGAAAGCAAACAGCATCCTGGCTTGTATCAGAAATAGTGCAGCCAGCAAAATGATTCTATGATTCTAAGACAAGTAAGAAATAGGTTCTCATACCAAACCACTGGGGGAACTGAAATTCATTATTTGACCTGCTCCTATTGTTCAAGCAGCCTCTATAACCTCACTGGGATGATAAAAATGGCATTTAGGGTTTGAACTACTTGTTAACTCTTTGTCTTTTAAATCACATGTGAGTTCCTTTCTAGGAGATTCCCCATGGTCAAAGAACATTCATGCATGCACCTACACCAACTGCCCTCACATAATTTCATACTCTTGGGTGCTCTATGGTGTGCTTTGTTCTTGGAGGAGAGTGTTTGTAGGAGATACTTGGCCTAGTTTAGAGTGCTGCTATTTCATATTACTTAAAAAGTGAAAAGTGTTTAGCAGTTCTGTTCCTCTTATTAAAGCTGCTTAAGTAGTAACACAACAAAATGTAGTGTACTACATACCTAGTATGGCTGCTTTCATTCATTTCCTCTCAATACATCACTTGGCTGGCATTTGCTATTCATTTTCTCAATAGCATTTTACTGTCTGAGACACAGTAAACTACTCCCACTGAGAAGTTGTTGTGTCTGTCTGGACAAAGGATACGTATTTTAGCTACAACTATTCACTTTAGGAAGTGTGGACTCTTAAATTAATTATTACCTTCCGCAAATTCTAAAATATGACTTTTAATTTTATAGACTTTAAGAAAAGAGTGGCTGTGGTGCTTGAGGCTATGGTCTAGTGATTAAGGATGCTGGGATGAAGGTTGGACTGGATGATCCTGGTGGTCCTTTCCAACCATAGTGATTCATAGTGATTAGATGTTGTGCTGAGGGATTTGGTTTAGTCAAGGACTTGTCAGCATGAAACTAATGATTGGACTCGGTGATCCTGAAGGTCTTTTCCAATCTAAGAAATTCTGAGATTTTGTGACTTTTTTTAGGCTCTTTGGGCTAGACTGTAGTTTTTCTGGCATTTTGCTTTCTTCAACAGCAGTCATTCAAAACCTCAGATAATTCATATTTCTGCTAATTTTCTAAAAACACATCTCAAATGTTCTCATGCAAAAGCTCTGTGGATTGATTCTATCTTATGTCAGCCTGAGACCAAATCCTTAGTATGAATAGCAAACTGGTTTGGTTCCTCTGACTATTTAAGTAGAAGATAATAAGAAAACTTACTCAAATAACCACACCTAGGTGGTCCTGGGTGCTTATAGAGTGCATGGAGGAACCTGAGAAAATGGAAGCTTTTCCTCTGTTCTTTCCTTTCTCTGTGCTGCATTTAACTTCAGGACTCTGAGTCAGGCAATGGCACTGATGCCAGAGATACAAAATGTAAAGTGTCTGAGGAAACTGAGGTTGTTTAGTCTGGAGAATAGAAGACTGAGGGGAGATTTTATTGCCCCCTACAGCTACCTGAAAGGAGGTTGGCATGAGGCCCAAGTAACTACTGAAAGGATGAGAGGAAATTGGCTTAAACTGTGCCTGAGGAAGTTTAGGTTGCATATAAGGGAAAGAGTGGTGGGGCATTGGAACAGGCTTCCCAGGGAGTCACCACCTCTTGAGGTATTCAAGAAATATGTAGATGTGGTGCTTTAGGATATAGTGGTCATAGTAGTTGGGTTATAGTTTGGCTTGGTGATCTTAAACGTCTTTTCCAACCTTAATGATTCTGTGATAAAGAAGAAAGCTGACTTGGACAAACATCTCACTGCTGAGGATGCTGCCTGGCTCTGGGCACAACAGCAGCAAGTCTTTAATGAACTTCTTAGCTCCAAGTCCAAGCTTACCAAACAGCAAGAACTTACCCGACCATCCGTACCTATTAGCAAATTGCACTGTGCAATGTAAATGTAAAACACTGCTGTTAACAAGGGGAAAAAAAGCTAAAATTTCAAGAACAATAACTATGGAACTCAAATTGCAGATGCAATGCAGCACTAGAGAAAGTTTTTAAAATGTCAGTGCAAAATGGATGGGTTTGTTTCCTCTTCACCTTTTTGTGCTCAGTAGTTATATTACTTTCAGCACTTGAGGCTTTGTTGCAGAGGCCAAATGAGAAAACAACAGCTATTTATTACAGCAGTGGCGTAGTGTTTGCCTGCACTAGAAAAGTGCAGACTGTTTTGAATGGATAGAATAAAGAAAAAGCTCTTAGCATGGTAATTAGTTGTTTTTTAAAACCTGGGTCCAAATTTGGATTGAAAGTTCATGAATTAAGATATGTGGAGGGTTACAGTATTAATGATATTTCAACAAACAAAATTAAGGTAACTTTATTGCATAGCTTTGACCCTGCAATGTAGCTCTGTCTGTCTTTATGTAAACCTGTCAAAATCTAAAGGTTCATCTTAAGGCTTATCTAGTACTTGTTTGCTGTTACAAATTCCTTCACAAGTCATAACTTTGTCTGTGAGCTGACCACACTTTAATTAGGGCTATGGGATCAATTATTGATTTCTGAGAAAACAGACTTTGAAAGAATGTAGAATAAATTGAAACCAACTTGGGTGCAATAATGCTGGAAGGATTCATAGTGGAAAAAAAAGTGAGATAATTAACATGTCTTTCTTTCTTGAGGCTACAGTCCAAGAAGCGTTCTAGCAAAACAAAAGGGCAACACAAATCAATATGGTTAAAGAGGGAGATAATGAGTAAACCAGAAAATCTTCCACCCAACCCCTCCACAGCTTTCAGTAACCCCTCCACAGCTTTCAGTAATATAGATGAGTATGTCTTCAAAGCTGATTATAAGGTGCCCAGCGGGAAACATTACTTCAGATTTTCCTCAAATATGTGATATTCTGCTTGCTAATCTCAGTGATATAAACAGCAGCACATGAGATGCCTGAGACGTGAGCTTTATAGGTCAGGACCAGAGACTCAGGTCTTGTAAAACCACATGCCTCCTAAACTGCCCAAAGATCTGAATCCTTCGTATTTCCTTCTCCAGTAACAAATGTTCAAAGGATCTGACTCTTTCATGTTTCCTTCTTCAGTCACAAACCCTGGACTCTGAGGAAGAGAATTATTTCTGCACTGATATGCAAAGTCATCTGATTTTCTTTGCCTCCACTACAAAGTGGTCTGATACAAACTGAAAATATCATTGTGCTCATACAGTGCTCTGCTTGAGCTCAGCTTCAAAGCTGAGATGTTTATCTTGAGCACAACATAGCACTAATGTATTTGTTCATAGAGTTTCTGACACAGAAGCAGCTCACACTGTGGGGAACACAAATGGAGTGAGCTGTGTACACGTGATGCATCTTAACTTGTCCAGGAAGAGTGTGCCAGGGCAGATTACTGACCTTTAAACTAATGAGTTGAGAGCTTGTATCTTCAGAGAGATATCCCTCCAAAACTTTCCTTCTTAGACATTATCTGCTTTCTATTCAGAAATACTTAAGGTGTTATCATGTTGTTGTTACTTTTAAGTAGTATATTTTGCAGCCCAACACTTGAAATTCTGCTGTGACTGCAGAATTCTTGATGTCTTCTCATTGGATTATTTTTTACTGAGTTCCAGGTATGGAAGTTCATGATAAGCCTATTTAAAACTTATTCTCTTGAAGAGAAGCAATGTGTTTCTGTAATATTTACAAAGAGGACATGTTGGAATAACTAGCACTGAAGCTAACAGGTTAAAATGGATGAAACAAATCTTTGAGCCATTTTAGGTAGTGCTGTCTGGAGGGCAGAGGAGGAAGTACATTTGAGAAGGCCTATCACAGTGCTGGGTAAAATAACATCAAGAGGAGGAAAATCTGGAAAAGTTAAAGACTAGCCATAGTGAAAGATGTACTAAGTAACATCAAACTGGCAGAGAAGTTCAACAGTGTAGTTGAGCTTAATTGTGTTGGCTATGAATGCTTGCCAAAATCTGGGTAGCTGGTATTTTTACAGGCTTTCCTGGTCCCTTACATAGCTGAGGCTGTTGTTTTCTGGTGGTGTCTGGAATTAGTATGCCAGCAAGAAAGGCAAAACCCTTGTGTTTAATCTAACACTTCTCTGAAGGTGTGACAGCATGAGATGCCCTGTTCTCCTCACCAGAGTGGTGGCTGTGTCTTGTTGCAGATAGGGTCTGGCGATCTGAAGATGGCGCGATGTTATGGAAAGATAGGGCCCCTCTCTGTGTTCTGTATGACTTCTCTATGGTTTCTCTATGATTCCTTTGTTATACTTGGCTTCCTGTCNTTGCCCTGTTCTCCTCACCAGAGTGGTGGCTGCGTCTTGTGTGTTTCTAGCTTTTGTGGTTTCAACCTACTCACAGAATCACAGATTATTACAAGTTGGAAGGAAACTCCAGAAATCGAGTCCAACCCCCCTGTCAAAGCAGGATCCCCTAGAGTAGTCCACACAGGAATGCACCCAGGCAGGTTTTCAATGCCTCCAGAGAAGGAGATTCCACAACCTCTCTGGGCAGCCTGTTCCATTGCTCTGTCACCATCACTGTAAAGAAATTTCTCCTCATATTGAAGTGAAATCTTCTATGTTCAAGTTTGTAGTTGTTACTGTTGTACACCACCAAAAAGAGATTGGACTCACTCACTTGACACCCACCCCTCAGATGTTTATACATACTGATGAGATCCCCTCTCAGTCTTCTCTTGTCTGGACTAAATAGCCCCATGTCTCTCAGTCTCTCTCCATAGGGGAGATGCTCAAGCCTCCAAATCATCCTCATGGCTCTAATTTCCATTTTTTTCCAAAAGGAAAAGTAAAATCATGGGACTTGTGCCTTCACAAACTGTTTAAAGAGCATGCCAGTAGCACTTCTACCTGGAAACTGAGCAATGTGTCTAGTGCTTCCAGCAGTCTTGCAGTGTGAGGCAAGAGGAGTTTGAATTTACCAAGGTCTCAGTTCTGCTGCCTTCCTGCAGAGCTGTTAAGGTTCATCCATTCACAGTGCTCTTTGGCTTAGAGAGGTTACACTTTCTGGATCTGTTCCTGACCTTGAACTTGACTGAAAGACTTCTGGCTCCAATCCTGAACTTAGAAGTCCAGTTCATTAAGGATTCAAACTGAACTTTCTGTGCTATGTATATCCACACTATCAGGTTGTTATGTTGTTCTATTTGCTTGTGTATGGCAGACGTAATAAAATATGTAGGCTGCATAAGAGAAAACCTAAAGGGTATGTTCCAAATCTTTGTTTGGTAAAAATGATTAATGATTCACTCTGTGCAACACACCAGCAACTTTTGTCTTGTAACTGATTGCTGAAAAAGACAAATCCATTACTTTAATTTGTATACGGCACCATTCAAGGGAATGCTTAATTCACTGACAAATACACACAGTGATGTTTTAAAAACAACTTTGCTTAATTTAATGTGATTAAGAGAACAGTAGTTAAAATGTATTGTAAAGGATAGAAAGCTTTAATGTATTACAGAGCAAAATGGTGCTTCACAGCATTTTTTAGTCATGACAACTTATTTCAGTATTTGTAAGTCGTTACTTGCAGTAACAGAATCTCACATTGTGAGGTGCCAGCAGCTATATTCACCTACACTTCCCATCCTCTTTAATGAGGCTGCATGATAGAAAGTACCACTACACACCAGTATAGCCCAGTTTAACCTTGTACTCAGCTTCTGAGAATTCTTTCTGTAGTGGCATCACAGCCAGTTCTGAGGTTACATGTGTGAGAAATAGAGCCTTAATTTCAGGCTCCTAGGTTCATCACTTCTCTCATAGATACTTCTCTTTGAGATTCAAATATGGTAAACATACTGGTTCAAATTACGCCATTTGCATTGGTTAACAGACTTATTCAATGCATCTCTGATGACAAATTCACAGTTCTTTGCTTTTGTGTCTACTCTCTGCTTAGAACTGGTATTAGAAATACACCCCACCTCCCTTCTGGAAGCAGTGAAGTTGTAAATGGATTCGCACTCTCTGCCCTAGGTCTAAGGATGTTTGATGAACTAACAGCATTGCGCAGCAGTGACAGCCCTGACTTGGCAAGCCTCAGCACTGCAGCACACTGAAAATATCCCAAGAGTGCAGTCTTATGGTGGGCAGGATTCTTTTCCTTTCCTTTCCATGCAGGGTTGTTTTTACTTAATGCAGAAATGAACTGTCATTTTCCTTGCTTTCAAATGCTTGCTTTGAAATTATTGTCTTGCTTTGTGTAAAAGAGAAAAGAAGAAATAATGAGCCATTTAGCAGTTGTGGCTTTTCTCTCTGTTGTAAGTGAAGGCAGAAGGATGTACAAAACCAAACCAGATAGTTACCTGTTGTCTGCATTTTGTTTGAATGCTCCTGTCTCATGGTGGAGTAGGAGCAAGGAGTAGAGTAGAGAGCAGGGAGTGGAGTATTTTAAAATTACTGTTGACAACATGAATCAGACATGATCCAGCTGAGAGAATGACTCAGAAAGCATCTTCCTCATTTCCTGATGCTCAAAAGTACATTTGCCAGAGAACAAATTCCCACAAAGCAATTGTTATATAAGGTTCATCCCTTGGATAGAGTAGATTAGTTCAAAGAGGCAAGTTGAACCTGTTTCCTTTTTCTGAGAACAGAGATTCCAGACCCCACAGTTGCCTTCTTGGAGATGCCTCCATATAAGCAAACCTCTCTTCTTTCTCTATAGGAGAGTGCTGGAGGCAGGAATTGACATATCCTTTGTTTCCTGTGCAATATTTTATGGGTCTGGACTTATATGGCTATGGAGAACAGAGTGGTCCCATGCATGAGCAGCAATGTGTCATGTTTTATAAGATAACAGTGTCTGAACATCCCACAACAAATGTAAACCCTGATATGGTCCTTTCTTATGATTCCCAAACTGGCTACTATTCCAGAGACTGTAGTCTTATTATCTCAGAAGTTCAGGGGGGGTTGCAAACTACAGTGGCACCTTTCACCGATTTCTGTAGTAGACACAAAGAAATGTTATAGGCAAAGTTTCCCTTCTGCTTTTATATCTTGATTTTCCCACTGAGGTGGGAAGAGAGTGGTACAGACAGAATGACAGCTTTGCTAGCTCAGTGCACAGTATAAGAAGTTTCTATTATTTCAAGTGCTTGTCTCACTCAAGAAACAATTGATCTAGGCCTTGTGCAAAAATTGAATCAATGATGGTCTTTACTGCATAAAATCTATATAGTCAAAATAAGGAGGACAAAAAAAGCATCAGAGGGAAGTGAAAACCAGATTGTTTGCATCAGAAATTTGTCTAGGCAGGAGCATTAAGTAGAATTTGTATCTCAAAATCCTTAGTCCTGCTCTTGTAGAGCAAGAAAATTAAGATTCTGTCCTTGCTATTTAGCATAATACATAAGCCTGGACTCAGTTTGCATGTGAACTGTAGACAGCTCTAGCAGTCCTTTAAAAGGTTGATATATTCACTTTGTAAAGAGTTACTACATTATTTTTTAAACTGTTTACTCTGAAACTTGAGACTTCCATTGTATTACAGAATCACAGAATTATTGAGGCTGGAATAGACCTCTGAGATCATCAAGTCCAGCCTATGACCTAACACCATCACACTGACTAGACTATGTCACTAAGTGCCACATCTAATCTTTCTTTCAACACCTTCAGGGATGGTGACTCCATCTCCTCCCTGGGCAGTCCATTCTGGCATCCAGTTACCCTTTGAGGAAGTGCTTCCTAACATCCAACCTAAACTTCCCCTGGGGCAGCTTCAGGCCATATCCTCTCATCTTGTCATAAGTTGCCTGAGAGAAGAGCCTGACTCTCACCTACTACAACTTCCCTTCAGGTAGTTGTAGAGTGTCATAAGGTTACCCTGAGTCTCCTTTTCTCCCGGCTAAACAACCCCAGCTCCTTCAGCCTCTTCTTATCAGACTTTCCCTCCAGTCCCTTCCCCAGTCTCCTCTGGACCCACTCCAGCACCTCAATATCTTTCTTGAAGTGAGTGGCACAGAACTGCACACAGTACTCAAGGTGAGGCCTCACCAGTGCTGTGTACAGGGGCAGAATGACATCCCTAGTCCTGCTGGCCACACTATTCCTGATACAAGCCAAAATGTCATTGACGTTCTGTGCCACCTGGGCACACTGCTGGCTCATATCCAGCTGGTTAAGGTCAGGGTCACTCAGCACTGCCAGGTCCCTCTCTGCCAGGCTGTTCTCCAGCCACTCATCCCCTAGTCTGTAGCATTGCATGGAGTTATTGTGGCCAAAGTGTAGGACACTGCACTTGGCCTTGTTAAATCCTATACCATTGGCCTTAGCCCATCCTCGAGATCAATGACAGCATAAGTTAGTAATAATTTTAAATAGAAACCCTAGTCTCCAGAGCAAGTAAGAGATATTTCAAGAGGAAAAAGAAAGAAAGAAACCCATTCAGGAGTAATGTGATATTGTTTTTTATGGCACCCTCAATGACACCAGAACATATGAAAGCATTGTATTACTGTGCATCCAATGATTTCCTTTTGTTTCATCTATCACAATGTGAATTTCATAAAAAGAACAGGCAGTCATATTTATTTAAACATAATTAATCTGTGACATTTAGGCAAAGAGCAATTAACTTAGTTTGTTACCTTTTGATACTGTCTGATTCTCTGACAAAAATAAAATTTAATGCAGGGCCGTGCAGAAAATATATAATGAAATGATGCACAAACTGAGCATGTTTGGATTTACTGCTGCTTGTAGCCTTTCAGTTGTGTTTTGGTTTGTGTTAGAAATGTCAATAGTCTTTGTTACTCTTCCGATTTCAACCAGAAAGTTAAATAATAGAAGGGAACTGGAAAGTCTATTAAAAAAAACATGTGTTTAAGGGCCTCATAGAAATAGACCATTTGTTAAGAGTTCTCTAGGGTAATCAATAACAGATTAACACCATTTGCCTTTTTCTTGCATGTCTTGGGACTTCCTTGCATAAACCGTAATAAATTAATCTTTACACAATAAGAACATGGCAAAAGGGACAAAAGCAGCTCAGTGTTATAAACTATCATCCCATTTATTATCTAAGTTCTAGAACAGATCTGTAGGAAAATGTTAACCTTTTTTTTTTTCTTTTTTAAAAACTACTGCAAACTTTTGGCAGACTTTCCCCTTGTTCTTGGTATTTTTCTTGATTAAAAAAACTAAATAAAGCTCCTACCAGAATAGGCTACATATATTTCTCTTTGGACCCTTCAGCAACAATTATTCTGGAAGTAAATAAGCCATCACAGTATTCCGGTGGTCCTCTGAAAGTGAACTAAAGTCCTTTGTGTCATGACATTTTAATTCCTCTTTCTTTCTAACAGAACAACAGCTGATTTAATGAAATCTTCCTCTTCTCATTTTTTGTTCACCTTTTAACACTGACTCCTAAAATAGGCAGTTTTAAAAGATGCCAGTCAGTCTCCACCAGCTATTTACAGTCATAATGAGAGCTGGAAATGAGCATGACCCCGTGAAATTATGGCTGTGTATCGGTCACCAAGTGTTCTTTCTTACTGATTATCCTGGAAGTTTTTAACATAATCCAAACAATTCAGGTGGAAGAAAACTACACTGTGGTGTCTTCATGGAAAAGGGTGGAGTGTCTGTGAAATGGCTTAATAGAGATGTGAAATGGAGTTGTCTTGTGCCTGGCATGAGCAGGCTTAGAATACATTCTTGGTTTTTATAGTTTTGGTTTATCTTGCCTGCTAGAGGGTCAGAAAATCCCATTACAGGCATCACAGAAGGTTAGAGGCTGGAAGGGACCTTGAAAGATGGTGTGCTAGTTTGAGGCTAACTGGAATATTTTAATAAGAAAACTTAGCTTATAGGCTGTGAAAAGGAAAACAATGGTGATGTCTACTTCACTCATAGGCTTGCTGAGATGTATAAAAGCAAGGACACAAACATAGAGAAGACAGTGTGAGAGTCTCTATCTGTTGGAGCTGGTGTCTGTGTTTCCTCCCTGGGATTTTGCTGTATAACCCAACTAATCTTTTCTGCTTCTTACCTCCCTTGCCAATCCTCGCAGCTCACCTTGACCATAAGGCAGACTCTGGGATAAGGTAGAGGGATGTAAAGAAGGTGGAAGGGTGGTTGGGAGCCCCTTCTGGGGACTCTGATATCTGGGAGAGGTTTTGTGTTTCTGTATTACTTGTATATTGCTGTATATATTTGTAATGTATTGTAAATACCTGCTTGTATATTGTGCTAAACTGTAAATATGGCTTCATTTCTTAACTTTCAGTAGGCTTATTCTAGTCTGGCTGATTTCATTGTGTGTGGGGGCAGGTAACTCCCAGACCAACACAGATCATAGAATCATAGAATCAACCAGATTGGAAAAGACCTCCAATATCATGCAGTCCAACCTATCACCCAACCCTATAAAAGCTTGTGTCGAGGGCCGATTCTCAATAGATGGCAACGAGGGAGCTGCTCTGCTACGTACAAAACCCTGACCCAGAATCAGGTCGTATACGAATGATTTAGCATCGGGTGCCCTGCAGATGATAGCCTCGAGCCAGTGGCTCCTCAGCCAAGCACACACAGCAGGGGTCTGAACCTGCGGTTCCTCTCATACTATTGCAACAACACGTCATCAGTAGGGTGAAACTAACCCATCTCACAATGGTCTAAACCCAGATGATGCAGTCCAACCCCTCTGCCAGAGCAGGATCACCTATTCCAGATCACACAATCCTGCAGAATTCTTTCATGTTCTGTAGCCAGTTGCACTGACCTGCAATTACAGAAAGGTTGATTTTGATTACATAGCTGCAAGCTTCATTGGTTTTGCATTGTCAAACAATACAAAACAAAATGAAGAGTAAAGCACCTTACTGTAAAGCATTTCTTCCTGTTGTCTAGTTTGAATCTACCTTCCACAAGCTTAAATCCATTTGATGTTTTCACTTCTGCAAACTAGATAGAATTTGCTCTGTGTTTATCAGCTGTAATGAAATGCCCATGGACTCATGACAGGATCCACATGTCAGTGCCTGAAGATATCAGGAAAGCTGAATAACATCATGACTTAGAACAGTGCTTCAAATTCAAAGCTCCAGTTAGATCAAAAGTGCCTATGCGCTTTGTGGATCCTTCTGTTACTCACCTTGTCTTAAAAAATCACTTTGGAGAATAACTGAACCTGTTGGGGATGTTATGGTGTCATGCAACTGTTTGGCTAAGCACTGTCCACATACACTCATGGAGAAAGGTGCAGCATTTAAGAAAAATGGGAACAATTCCTTTAGTGAATGTGAGTGCATGCTGGTGTATTCTTTGGCATGTTTGAGTTGGTGAAAACTTGTTACCTGCAACAGGAATTCCAGTGTGTGGTCCACATTTTGCATGCATAAAGAAGTTAGTGTTTTCAAAGCCATTCAGTCTGTCCTGCTGAAAAGTTCCCCATAAAGTGTAATAGTATGGGTATTCCAAAGTTAATTATTAAACTCAGTTACTGTTCTTGAGGCTGAGAAAACCTTGATGTCGCTATTCTAGCATGGTGTCTTTGATATCTCTGTGACAGGACTCCACCCAAAAAGTCCTTTTGTGAGACTAGTATTTTAATTCCTGAAAAAGTTACCTCTTTTCAAGACACTCAGAAGCAATGCTATAATTTCCCCTAACACTCTGTCAGGACATGCTGTTATCAATAACATTTTACGGCTGAGAATTTGAGCTTTCTCAGCTTCAGCATTTGAGTGGCAGGTCCTAGACACTTGTTACACCTTGTCAGCTAACCTCCTAGACTGGCTCTGTGCCTTTACATCCTTTCTGCACAGTTATGTGTCTTCTCACAAGCCAGTAGTTATGTTTTGTGATTTGTAACCCCTTGACCCTCCTTGCTTGCAAACATGATGTTGTGAACTCCATCACTGTTTCAGTGAAAGAAAAGCTGGGTTGTTTTTTTTTTCCAGAGTGAGAACAATTCTTGCAGCGCTTTACTGATCCCTCTCTCTATTTTTCAGGGCTTCCAAACCCCAGCTGATGTGACTAGATGCTGTTTGAAGGTAGCTGGCTCTTTGCTGTGAAGCATGGAAGCAGTACACCAGCCCGAGACTCGCGGGGAGGCCTTGATCTCTGTTCTAGTGAGGGAAGAATCATGGATAGAGAACTCGCACCGCTGCTGGTAGACATCTCGGGCAAGTACAGAGAAAATTTCTAATCTCTTTAATCAGTGTTTCTAGAAAGTTGTTGCCAGGTCCCTGAATACCAAGCTCAAATTGATGAAACTTATGGCATGTTAAAAAGTATTGGCAATAACACAGCTCCAATTTCTTTTGCTCCCTGGAGCTGCAAGGCTGACAGATGCTGAGCATCTATATACAAGATTTCTTCTCAATAAACTTAAATTAGGCAAATATTAGAAAACAACAAAAAGACTGCTTGAAAGCAGCACCAGAGCTTAATAAAAGAAGTATGAAGGCATTTTATGAGTAATATATAAATATACTACTATTGGGCAAGCAGATGAGAATTACAGGCTAGCCCCACTCCCAGCAAAGTATGAGTGCAACCTTCAAAATTACTGTCTTCAAACACCTAGCATAACTGCCACCCAGGCTTTAAGGGACCTCAATTCTTATCTTAAAAATACCACATGCAGCTCAGGACTGTGAATGCTATCCCTTGGAACTACACATTTAATTTTGAAGGTTTAAAAGGTTAATATTGCAAAGCTCAATAATATTTATAAATTCTCTACTGCTCTTGTCAGGACCTTAAAGCCAAGCATAAAATATTTGTACCAGAGTAATTCTAGTGATGTTGATGGAACTTGGCTGCTTTACAGAAGCAGAAGGTCTCTTGCAGTATGTCAAACAGGAAACAATGCTGGAGTGACCAAAGCTGCAACTAGAGAGTTTCTAGGGGGAGCATCAACGAGTCATTATGCAGAGAGAATGGAAAATATGCAAGTAGAGGGCTTCAGGTTTTGCTGTGTGAAGAGATGATTTCTTATATCTCCTAAGTGATCTTAATACCCAAGCTACTGAGATAAACAGTGGCTGAAACATTTGTCCCTGTATTCAGAACTAATTATGATTGATTCTGTTGGGTTTTCAAACAAAGGAACTGAGTTTATATAAACAAGTTATTTTCTTTCACACCTTGAACTCAGAACTTAATAACTCTACCTGCAGCTGCTTTCTGAAATAAAAATAGACTTGCTCTTTAGGAGCTTGAATATTGCATAGTTTTAAGATTATGTCTTTGTTTGGCTCCCTGAATTCTTACTCTAGAAGGAAGAATTTGTCCCATTGAGAGGAGATGCACAAACTTTGTAGCAAGGGCCATGTTCTCCAATATGTATGTGTCAGTACCTGTATGAACTGGATGACCACCTCTGTTAGCAGAACAGTTGTACATAATATTAGTCTTTCCTCTGGA
The DNA here is from genome assembly GCA_013400475.1 of Tricholaema leucomelas. Taxonomy (NCBI): domain Eukaryota; kingdom Metazoa; phylum Chordata; class Aves; order Piciformes; family Lybiidae; genus Tricholaema lacrymosa; species Tricholaema leucomelas. The sequence continues at coordinate 717,332 of WAAF01018281.1, forward strand.
AGGTTCTTATAAGTTAGTGTCATTTATGCTGAAGGGAGATTCTCTCCTCTGACTGTTGCTCTGAACTTTAATTCAATGCAGAAACAGTCCAAAAGGCTTGACAAAGTTGTTACAACAGAAATAGCGGCTGAAATAAAGGCTACATTTCTTGAAAGCTATTTTGGTCTGTTCCTTCTGGTGATGGTCTGCGTTGCATTACAAAGTTCAGATAGCAAAAAGAAATGTGCACAGCAAGATCCAGCTTTCTTATTAAATTATTTGTTATTTGCTCAACTCTTAGCTAACATGTATGCTCTCTTTCCTGGACCTGCACAACTATGGTTGTATTCAGGTAGCCATGCATCTTCAGGTCTAGTGTTCTCTGTTGGTTTGAAGGTTTTGCCTTTCTTTTTAGAAAGCAGAGTTTAGACTCTCCTCACAAGAGTTTCTACTGTGCTTGATTTTGGGCTCCCCAGTTCAAGAGAGACAGGGATCTGCTGGAGATAGTCCAGTGTAGAGTCATAAGGATGACTGGGGGATGTGAGCATCTACCCTATGGAGGGGGACTGAGAGACCTGAGGCTGTTTAGTCTAGAGAAGAGAAGACTGAGAGGAGATATCATCAGTGTCTATAAATATCTGAGGGCTGGGTGTTAGGTGGAGGGGACCATTGTCTTTTCAGTGGTGTGCAGCTGTAAGACAAAGAGCAACAGCTACAAATTGGAACATAGGAGGTTTCACCTCAACATGAGGAGAAACTTCTTTACAGTGAGGGTGACAGAGCACTGAAAGAGTCTGCCCAGAGATGTTGTGCAGTCTTGTTTTCTGAAGACTTTCAAAACCCACTTGGATCCATTCCTGTGTGGACTAGGTGGTCCTTCTTTGGCAGTGAGGTTGGACACAGTGATCTCTAGAGGTTCCTTCCAACCTCTAAGGTTCTATGATTCTGTACCTAGAGTTTTAAGGTATGCAATTCTGCAAGTTAGGATAAATGCATGTAGGGTTTGAATAGATCTGCAGTGGTTCTAATCTGTTATGTTATAAAAAGTGAATGAATGCTCTGTTTTATATTTGCACCTAGGCATTGAGTCTGGTGCATTATGAAGCCTTCAGATTTTGCAAGTATGCAACAGCAAGAAGCCTGCTCTCAGATTTCCATGGAAAAAATTCCTGTTGTCATTTTCTTACTTGGACTGAAGAAGTCTTTAGTGCTAAGTTAATGTCCCTGCCTATTCACTCCCAGATAGAAAATTCCCTTCTCTGTTTTCACTTGCTTTTGTTCTGCTGATATTCTGTATTACTGAAGATGTTAAGAATAAGATTTGTACTTCTTAAAGATCATGAAAATAGTGGTGCTCCTAGCTGCACTGTAAATTTTTATCCTAAAAGCTTGCATAACTGTAGGCAGTTCTTTATAGGAACAGTAATCATAATTCCAGGACAGATGTAGATTAACCAGGTTTAAAGTATGCATTAATAATACAGAACCATGAAATAACTGAAACATTTCTAGACTTTATTTTGGCTCTGTTTCAGATTCCTGAAAAATTACATTGTGTGTTTCTTTGCTTGCACATGCACATGAGGAAAGCAAATCTGACCATGAATCAAATATTCTATGCTGCAACTGCTGCTGTGGGCTACAGCTTGTATCTCCAGCTGACAAGATGCAGCTAGAATGAAAATAACCTTTCATTAGTGCTCCAGCCCTATCTAGAGAATATTTTTGCATATTTGCAGGTGATGGTTTGGGTGTTCCTCGCCTCCCCCTTCCCTTTGGAAATCACCCAGACTAGACTCCGCCGCCTCTGGAAAGTGAATGAAGCTTATATTTACAGCTTAGCACAATGTACAAGCAGATATTTACAATATAGATACAGTTCTATACAGAAATATACAAGGTAAAAAGGTAATACAGAAACACAACAGTCCTCCCAGAAACCTGAGTCCCCAGGAGGGGCTCCCAGCTGCCCTTCCCCCTTCTTCCACCCCTCTACCTTACCCCAGACGTTGCCTTGTGCCCAAGGAAGAATGGAGGGTTAGCCAGGGGGGTTAGGAAGCAAGTGGATTAATCAGGTTAGATTAGAGAGAAACAGCCTGGACAGAGAGTAACTACCCTATCTATATTTATATTCTTGTTCTTATACATCTCCTCAAGCCTATGAGTGAAGTAGACATCACCACTGTTTCTCTTTCACAGCCTGTAATCTAGTTGTTCTCACCAAAACATTCTAGCTAGCTTCAAACTAGCACAACCTTTCATTAGTGCTCCAGCTCTATCCAGAGAATATCTTTGCATATTTGCAGGTATAGCTTTGATGACTGCCAGTATGTAGGGGCATAACTAATGCAAGTTTGTGATTCAATGACTCTTGTGATACCAAACCAGCATGCTTTTGATGGATACTGGAACATGAGCTAGTTCAGTAGTTATTAGATGCTGAATATGGTGAATATAAAATATGTATTATCCTCTCCTGCTTATTTTCTCTTTTTCACTCCTTTTGTCCACAAAAAACCCCAGATGTTTGAATGATCTTATTCACTCTTTTAGTTTATTTTTGCCTTTGACAGAGGCAATATGAAATCAAGCAAAATGTGTTTTCCAGGAGGTTGACAGGTTTTCCTTCACTGCACATATGTCTATTGCCTTCAAGTTACTTCAAGTGTGTATGAGCTCTATAGATTCCAGTCACGAGTAGCTTTATCTGTGGATCAAAATCGCAATGGAGTGGCTTCTACTACAGCATAGTATTCCATAAGATATACTGAATAGAACAGGAGGGATTGGAAAAGCTTACTTTGCTTTCTTAGAGCTTACCTCAGAAATATTTTGAATTTATTTTTAAGAGATCATAGAAATCATAAAACTTTGAAAACTCTTTAACCACAGTGACAGCCACAAGGAGCTGAATCTGTAGTAGTATACTTGACAAATCAGAGAGGGAGTAAACTGCTTCTCTTAAGGGAGTGGCTGCAATATTTCTGAAACTCTGCCCCAAAACATCCAGTTTGCATCTACTAAGCATTCTCTAACTGCTCAGTGGCAGCTAAAGGAAAACACTGGCCAGGCACCACTTTATATAAATGCTAAATAGTACTTTGGAACTTCAAAAAAAAAATAAAAAAAGAAGAAGAAGAAAAGGGGTTTTACTTTTTTTTTTTTACTTTTAAGGGGAATAAAGATACCTCTCAGCCTTAAACTCTTAATAACTGTTTAAGATAGTAAGATGGCTCTTCCTAGTGATGCCCAGTTACAGGACAAGGGGCAGTGGGTGGAAGTCAAGGCATAGGAAGTTCCATGTAAACATGCAGAGGGGTTTGAACTAGATGACCTTTAAAGATCCCTTCCAACCCAGACCATTCTATGCTTCTATAAGGAAAAATTTCTTCACTGTGAGGATGACAGAACCCTGGAACAGGCTGCCCTGTTCTGGAGTATCTGGAGATACTCAAGACCTGTCTGGATGTGTTCCTGTGTGATCTGGTATAGATGATCCTGCTCTGGCAGTGGGGTTGGACTGGATGAGCTTTCGAGGTCCCTTCCAGCCTCTAACATTCTGTGATTCTGTGATATGTTCTCCTTAATGAGCTTATTTCCTTCATAAAGGAAATATGCTCATGAAAGTGAACATACCACAGAATATAATATATCACAGATATACAGGAAATATGGAGAAGAAATACAAAGGATGTATTTCCTTCATAAAGGAAATAAGCTTTCTACTTTTTCCTTAGGCAAACATTAAACCCACATTATACTATAGGAACTGCAGGCACATAGAAGTTAAATAGCAAAAATTAAATTGTCAAAGTGTTCTTGTGATAAAACTGAGTGTTCAAGTTCTTCTTTTCCAGAGTGTGGTGGAAAAATTACTGTCTACTTAGTGAGGAAGAGAATTAGGCCTCCTATTATTTTGCTGATGAATAGTCTAGCTGTGCAGCCCTTTGTAACTGAGGGTGAGGATGTCCATTCAATTCTGTAGGATGCCAACCATTTGGAGTACAAGGGTAGTAACTTACTCCAGTTTACTTCAATATTCAAAACTATTAAACTGAGAAATTAGCCTACCTGGAAGTCATTACTCACCTTTGTGAGGGTAGCTGGAGAGAGGAAATAAACATTTCCATGTAGTCACAGCTGCAATGGACAGGGGAAGGGCAACTGACGTCGTCTACCTAGACCTGAGTAAGGCATTCGACTCTGTCCCACATGACATCCTGGTCACCAAACTGGAAAAGCACAAACTGGATGGGTGGAGCACTCACTGGATAAGGAATTGGCTGGATGGTCGCATGCAGAGGGTGGTGATCAATGGCACAATGTCCACCTGGCGACCGGTGACAAGTGGTGTTCCTC